>JBCEWB010608308.1:0-35776 GCA_039654565.1 Peronia peronii
TAGGAAATCTCGTACCGTGCTGGATTTTGACAGCGGACGGAAGAGGGTGGAGGGGGCGGGGGATGGACAGGGAGAGACAGAAAGCTTTATGTCATGAAAACAATTTTCTCATCATTCTCACAACATCATGCTTATAAATTAAGCCAGCAATCTATGACTATCTTAATCAATAATTATTGAGAAATCTAAAGGTGTCTTAAATATAAATATGATTAAAAGGTAATAAACATAAAAAAGGCATCATTCTAAAGGTAATATGAACAAACAATATGTCATAAAATAGAGATATAATTTTTCTGATCAAGCTTTCAAACATAAACAGAGATGTAATCATGGATGATGGACTTACCCTTCTCCAATGAAAATTCCATCAATAATTTCATCATAAGCATTGCAGGGACTAAGTTTGAGGCCACATGCAGGACCTGTGATGATGTTTTCCAGCTCTTGAATGGTGCAGGGACAGTCTTGGTCAAACACTGTACTCATTTCTCCTGTTGTCTTGTCACCACTGTATTCATTACTTCTTCATCCTCCTCATTGAAATCCTTCGTTGTTTCTTTGTTCTATATTTTGCAATAAACAGGCTTGTCTCTCTCTCTCTTAGTATCACTAAAGAAGGGACCATTAGTTCTCAAGCATGAAATTGTCAAAATAAAAGTTTTCTTTCAAAATGGTGCCTGATATATAATTTCAGAAAATATGTTCATCAGCTGTCAATTAAATTTCAGACTGCTCGAAGCTAGTATCGGTTCACATTAAGATTTCAGAAAAGTGTTATTTCTACCAAAACTGTGACCTGCAACTGTCACTCACAATGAAGTTCCTTCACAAAGTTGTTAATTTATAATAAGATTTTTTATGTGTAATTGTTAATTCACAGTGACTTAGTGAACTGCAAAATGTTAACTCACAATATTTCACAAATATAAATTATGATCTATATCTGTTACATAACATTGACATCAATCATTATCAAAATCTGACTGGGAATAAATGATTCCTTCTTCTGCGACACAAAGCAAGGCTAGTTGGTTTAGAGTGTCATTTCGCACAGTATGGAATTGCCATCTTTTTCAAAATGTCATTAGTTCATCCATTACTGAGGAATGAAGGTCCAAACTGAGATGATAGTCTGAAAAAAAAAAAAAAGAAAAATGAAATTAAAAAAAAAAGTGATGACATAGAAAAACAATCAAAATTATTCAACAAAAAATATTTTACAAAATGCAACAGAACAATAAACAAAAATTTTAATTTAAATGGAGTGTTAGTCTTGGTAAATTCTGAATCATTGCAATTTTAGTTCATTTCAGATGGAATGTCCAGTTCAGTCTGTTCACATGACTAGGTCTTATTCAGATAACCAAGTTCTAGAGGTAATCACAGCAAAGGAAAGAAATACTGCACCAAATACTGTGATTTCAATTTCCATAAAAAGTGCTGAGCTCCTGACCAGTGCATATAGTGAAGTGTCTATCTTGTCTATGTAGATTTCAGTTGTAGTGTGATAAAGGTATATATCAGAAAAAGAAGGGGCAAGGGGGACAATGACAGCATGTTCTATTGTTGGTTTTATTCCATTGAAGTATCCTACTCACTACAAAAGAAAGCTGTGATATTTCGTTGAAAATCCTATATACCTAGTGTGTGCAAGATTTAGCTGTAACATTTGTTTTCATCTCACATATACAGTAAACAATGCTATGGTTATGGTGCATATAAGCCTTTCAACCTCCTCCGGGGTGGTCATCTCAAAAACAATGTTCATATTCAGTCACATATATCTATAACTCATATATCAAACTATTGGTTTTAAAGTCTGGACACAAAAATGTTGTGATAATATTTGTAATTTAAACTGTAGCCAGAAATCTTTTCATTGTTCATATGTATGAAAAGGAAAACTGAAATCAATCTACCTTATTTTGACCTGTCTGTTTATGTCATCTCAAAACATGATTTCCATATGTTATTTTTTTCCACCATTCTCTCCCATCTGTTTCACACTTTATTGTTTTGAAATGGATTGCCGTCTATTTGCATTTTCTTTTAGTTCCATAGCCTAGTTAAAAAAAAAAGAAAAAAAAAAAGAATTTAAAAAGAATACAAAATAAAAATGAAAAAGTACTGAGCTTTTCATTAACAACAAAAAAAAAAAAAGAAAAAGAGATGAAATAAGATTTTCTCAATTTCCCTTGAGCTATTACATGTACTAAGTCTCAGTTTTTTATTTGCTCTTGACACACTTTCAGTTCAATCATATCCTTGCACACATCTGATTCACCACGCATTTCATTTCATTACTACTTCTCTTACTGCCTGAGTCTGCAAAATAGATGTATAAAGAAAAAATATCACAAAACTATGAGCATGACTGGACACTGTGATAAAGCCATATATCTTATTTATTTGAACAACATGATGTTCGCATGTCTTTGGACAGATACAAAACATGCAAGTCTGGATGGTTTTCAAATTATATTAAAAGGAACGAGACACTGTTTTATTTCCAATCATGTCTGATGGTTTAATTGAAAGCAGAAAAGAACGTTTTAACATGACTATTTGTGATACAAAAAAACAAATAACAAGAACAAAACAGCTAACATAATAATTCAAATACATAAATTAAATTCTGAACAGAGTGTGGGAGAAATATCCAACACAAAATTTCAAAGAAATAATATACATCGCGAAGTAAAAGTGAACAAAGTATGACACATGGGACTGCGTGAGCCAAACAGTAGCATTTTGTATTTATTTGAAAGACTGAAAAATACAAAGTAGTACAAAAGTTCATCACTGTTGGATAAGTCAAAGCGTTAGTGCTGACCAAGATCAATAAATGTGACAACTTGACATCAACAGGGCTGGATAACTTGAACAAAGTAACTCAAAAATATCTTCCTCCTTGTCAGGTAAATATCAAATGTAGAACTTTTCCCATTCCATTAGTGCTCTCTAAAGATATATACATGGGAGTAAATATGTGTGTTTTCATTTTATAAAGCTAATGTATGGTGCACTGAACTATGTTGGGCAAAAAAAAGTGCTGTACTTATGTGTTTCTTAATAGTGTTGTATTTGTGTATTTCTTTTAAATGTGTATCTTATTTTAAAGAAATGTCTTCACAATTATGACAAGATGCTACTAAACCAAAGCACCAATGAAATTGAAAGATGCTGAAATTGGAAAAATATGTTGGGAGCATCAAATTTTCAAACCTGTTTTCATCAGATATGTTACAACTTTTATATAAGGAAAATGGATGATAAAATGTTTATACCTCCTTTATGATGGTGTTCCTAATATGATCAATCTTGCCATGCTGATGAGCAGCATATTCTACAACTGACAGCAATACTATAATGAGCTCAGTCTGAATACTCATATATTTAAGCACATACACAGACACAATCCAGCTTGCAGAGGCATATTTTTCATTACTGCATTATGCTAGAAGCCCATATTGTGATGCGCATCGCACTCTCAATCAAAACTTTATCAAGGCAACATGCAAAACACATGTACCTGTTATGCAAGACATTTACTCACAGTAAACTATAAGATCTCTCCATAATTAGCTTAGATGTCATAAACATCATCACAACATGTACACTATTTCAAATTTTTTTTTTATATATGCCACTGTTCTGCAAAATACATGTTTACATTTCTCTCCCCTACTATACTTATAGTCTTATAGCCAATATTTCTGATCAAAGAGAGAGGACATTTCACCAAAAAAAGGATCATCAGACGTTTTATTGTTTCTATATCAGAAAGATACCAAATAAAACTGACTTGAAATAATACGATTTGCTAATGTCTCACATCTAACACAGAAAGGATGAAAAAAAAAAAAAAAAAAAGGCATGACAGAATTTAGTTCTGCAATGCTCAAATGGCAGCACTGAATAATTTAAATACACAAACAAATCCAGTAGGAGAAAAATAACTAAAGCATGTTTATTAGTTTGTATAAGTTTTGGCAAACTAGAGTGCATAAGCACAGTCATGGGAATATTGCATCAAACATGGTAGCCATTCATCTTGTGCTTCGTCTAGGCTACTGCTGATCAACATATGAAAGATCATTGTAGAATGCATGATTTTTACTACATGTATTTTGCACTGACCCTTTCTATTAACAAGCACTACTCATGAGACAAGGTTTGATAGTCCATCTAGCATGTCATCATCTTCAGTACATAAACAAGGATAAAGATGCAGACTAAATATTATCTAAATATCACAAAATTACATCAAACTACGTGCAATACAGTGAAACATCACACAATAAAAAACAAGAAGAAAATGAGATAGTTACAATCAAACATCCCTTTTCAGAACATGTTGAATGCCCTCCCCTCCCCTCTTCCAAAATGTTACCTTCACATCAACTGATCCATTTGTTTCACGTGCACATATACTATATACAATTGCTTTTTTTTTTTTTTTTGCAAACTGTGAAAGACAGCTGAAAGACGTTAATCTTACAGGTCTTGAAGTATAAATAATAACTTGGAACATATCACCAACAATTGTAAATTAAGCATTCAAGGTAAAGGTAAAGAAAAATTAATTGCCTTATATTAACTTCATTCCTATCTTCATCTGTGTGATTGCAGAATAGACTTCAAATAAAGTTTAGTATATGCATGACATGTTTTATTCAAAGAAAAGACAAGTGCATACCAACTGTTTGAAGAAAAGAGGGAAGTCATGTAGAAATGAATATGGATAAAGACAAAATAAATCAGCCACACTTTCTTTGTCAGAAGACAACATCACTTTTTATCTTGTATCTTTTAAGTCACTGATTTGTCTCCTCAGAGCTGCGCTTCAAAATAACCTTTTCTCAGAATAACAAACTTTTTGTTGACAAATTTGCTAATGATCTGCAACAAAATGCCTGCGTCATTTCATACTCAATAGATCTTCAATAAATACATGTACACGGGATGATGTTTCTCAATTTTTCATTAAAAACAGCTGGAAACATCTTGTACAGTGACTAAATTTTGTTATGCTAATTGCAACAGTCCATCATCTATGACATCATAGATGAATACAGAAAATATCAGGCAGATTATGATATGCCTTTAAAATATGCCTGAATTGCATCGTGTAAACAATATTTCTTTAAAATAACAACAACGACGACAACAACAAAATTAAAACATACATTTATCATACATGTATTCATTCATCCATCAGCTGAACAGCTGAGCATGCTGTTTAATTTATCTCCTAATGAATGAATTTTTATCTTGGATATAAAAACTGGTAAGTGCACGTTACAAGTATATGTTTCAACAGTAACATGCAAATCATGCTTAGCCTGATATGGGTCAATGCATCAATAAGTCCTAGGAAAGCACTGCAAAAGACAAGTTTATATCCAAAGATGTGCAGATTATCAGCCATATAGTAAGAATGATTTAACAAGAACTATAAGAATAGAAGATGGCATGACAAAAATATGGAGGGATGGTCCTAGCTAAACAAAAGGATTATATCTGTTATAAGCAAATTCTTGGAAAGTCTGAGAAAAGCATCCATTACCCTCATATAGAAAGAGAAACATACTATTTATTATCAAATATCAGCATACATGTAGTATTTACTGTCACAACTTGACAAAGGATTAACTTCAAAAGAAAACGGCTGAGTTGTTTCATGACGGTTAGTACCAGAAGACATCAACCAACAAGCATTTACATTCAATGACAGTGACATCTTCATGGAAAATGCTCAAGGCGAATTGTTTGAACAAAGAGGTGGACTAACACTGTATTTTCTTCAAACAAATCTCTGACCACAAGCATAAGACACATTCTTACAGTACAGATTTCAACCAGACATCTATAAAATTCTGTCACAACACTATCATTCAATGCTCAGTGAAATCTGAAGTGAGATTTCAGGTGGATAAAAATATGCTGCTTCCAGAAAAGAATGTTTGGTTTTTGATTTGTGTTGGGATTTAACAGCACATCAATATGACTACCGATATATTTTGCCCAGCACAGTTAGTCAGAGAACAACATTTACAAGTTTAAGATATATCAAAGGATATGTGTATGAATTGAAGGATAAAAGATTTAAATGGAATCTACCAAAACAAAGGATATATTTGTATAAACATGCCGAGTGACATGTGGCCTGCCACATGTTGACAATTTTCTCAAAACACATTTATGCAGGCAATTTTGCATTTTGGTTAGGGTAAAATTCTGCAGGTGGTGGCTGAGGCTTTGAATGAATTTCAGTTTGTATAGCGTGTCACACTTCAAGACAAGTCAATAAAAGTCTGGTTCTGCCTTGAAAGTACTAAATAATTTATGCATTTTTGCAAGTCATAATATTTGCTTCCCTTTTCATACTGAAATTTCTAACTCGCTGACTTCTACCTCGCAACTGTTGTGAGGAAACTTTCTATAACATCAGTGCTAATCCCACACCTCTTGTAAGAACCATTTAAAAGATGTGAAACTTCCGATCCACAGTTAGCTGACTTCTAGCAACTGCAAGGCTATTCTGTGATTTATATATATTTTTGTGGCGATAGGGTTGCCGGGGACAAATCTGATTTTTTTTTTAATAGTTGTGAAGTACCCCAAGACTGCCAAAAATATCAACTTGACATCACAGCAAATGAATCTGATATAGAGACCTCTAGCAATGATGACGCTTTATCATACGGAAGTGCCATGTCAGATCTTGGTCTAAACTGAGTAATTATGAGCAGAGCCGATTTCAGGACCATCACCAAGGCCTGCTGAAGAAGATGGTGGTGCTGATGCTGCTGTTTCACATGTGAGAATTAGATCTACTACCTCCCTCTGCTTATGAGTAATGTTCAGATTGTCAAGTTCCTTCATGCCTGAGAGACTGTTTCAAACAGTATTACACTACTCTTGACTACACTGATCAGTAGCAGAGGCTGATAAAATCAAATTATGCAGCATATGCACTTTCTGCTGTAAAATTTGTCTTTATTTTTGTCTCCTATAATCCCTGTATTAGTTGAAACTTTCAAAAATGTTAGTAAATATTCCATTTTAGACAGTTGTTTGTTGTTTTCTGACTAACTGAGCTTGCCTATGTTGCTGTTTTGAACTGTTTTGTGTGTTAATTTATTATTTATGAATTTTTTAATTTGGCATGTAGAATTTTTTTTTTTTTTTGAGTGTAAAAAATGACCTTTAGTCAAGAGGTCAGTGTAGTTAAAACAACAATCATAAGCAAAAACCAAATAGATAATCACTGACAAAATATTGACAAATAACATTTATAAAGCTCATTAATACACTCCAATATTAGTGGGTCGGATGAATGTTTTGACATAGACTAAAAAACTCAGCACTATGAATATGTTCATTAGCTTGAGAATGCTCAGTAGTCAGAGGGTTAGTAGAATATTCTGAATACTCTGACATATACATGATACAGTTGCTATTTACCACTCATACTGTCATATAAATCAAAACTTCACTTGAAGTTCAAAGTTGGAATATTATTTGCTGTTGACATGTTTTTTTCCTTGTACTGGTCTGTTATGTTATGGGACCACCTGCTAATAACAGTTATGTGGAATGTATAATTATCAGTACTATATTTTGTGTGTGTAGCATGTCCTTGTGGAATCTTTACATTTCATAACAGTATTGTAGAAATGCAAATACAAACGGCAAACACATTTTCACTTCAAATCAGATCTTGTTGAACAAGAGGCAAAAGACTGATATCTAAAAAAGAGAAATCAAAAGTGAAAAAGAGAAAAATTATGAGAAAAATTGACTACAAGTTTTTTGGGGGCTGCTTTTTCCAAGTTAAAGCTCTGAAATTCAAGTGCATTTCCTGCCCTGCCCTCTCAATTCTCCCTCCAAGCCTTCTGTCATCACATCAGTCATAGAAGCTATGTGTGAAGAAAATGTATATATGGCACAATACATAAACTTACGTGCTATCCAAAAACTGCTTAAGTGCTATCCAAAAACTTGGAAAATTTTTCACTTTCCAAAGCAAATGTGAGCACCAGTCCATTGCAATGAACAGAATTTAACTGCATGGAATAGCTACGACAGCAACAACTATAACAATGAATCACAACTGACCAAACAGTAAAGACTACATAATAATAATAATGATTATCCACAAGAAATGATAAAAAAATATAACAGAAACGTAACATCAAATCAGCTCCTGAAGTAGAAAGAATCATACTGAAAACTAAGCATTTCCCATTTAGCATATAGAGAGATGGATATATCTTATAAAATATATCTCTGGTAGTCTCTCAATATCTTTGGAATTGTGTTCAGATTCCTTTTCATCATGTGCACGTTCTGTGCCACATTTCCCATCACAAAATAGCTGGGTGCTCTGTGGTGCCAGCATCAGACAGCAGAGAAAGCCGAAGAGACAAGTTACCTAGGTCTCCATATGCATTGCAACTGTAAGTCGCTGTGTGCCAGGTTTCAGTTTGCCAGCCAGCATGAATCATTGGTCTAAAGGTAATTAGACATGACAGTGCTCTCATCACAGAGCACCCAATTACTTTGGTGCAAATATGAGTGATTCTGACCAACAAGGCCTTATAGCCACTTCATCTTTCTCCCTTGTATGCATGTCGCTGTCATGCATATTAATCCTTTTGGGTTTGTTCTCTTTCACCAAAGTTTCCTGAGCAGTGTGCACTCTTTTACTCTTGACTATCTCTGCCTACTTTCAGTACAATTTAACTTGTTGTTTCTCATATTCTGTTCTGATCCTCGTCAGTAGACTTTTTTTTCACCTTTTGCTAGTTGTCTCTCCAAGCCAACATGCTGTGCATACAGCCTCTGTCCATCCCTTCCTATCAAATAAGTCCTATTTCACAATGCCGATTATATTATGCCGCTTTTCATACCTTTTGTATGAATCATCTGCTGTCTTTCCCCTTCACGCATACACTTTATACTGGATGTATTCTAAATGTTTTATTACTTGATATCTTTCACTTTGTCAACACCTATATATTGTCTACTTTTCTCAAGCTTCTGCCAGATAACACTTATTATCTTTCTCTCTTCCTCTCCTCCCTCTTCATTTGTATTATTGATCACGAAGAGTTCTCTCCTCTCGCAGACATCTCAAGGCTGCTTCTTCCATGTTCCTCTCCTGTTTTTGCAGCCTACTCAGTTTTTTCACTTCCTCCTCACTGTTACACAGCACCACAAAGTAACTGCCCTGTTTGCGTGCCCGTCCCCGCATCTGCACTAGAGCGCGCAGGCTGGTGGGAGGGTTCATACAAACCACCAACTGGAGATCACTCAAATCAATGCCCTCTTCCATGATGGAAGTGGCCACAATGAGGTCGATTCTGAAAAACAGAATAAGATAATCTTAAAATGTATCTTAAGATCATATTAGTGATACAGTGCAAGTTTCCCCTTGCAAAATGTGACAAAACTGATTTGGACTCTCTTATTCCTAAAATTAAATCTGTTTTCACTTAAATGCTACATTATAAACTACATCACTTCTGTTAGCAGTCTCAGAGAAACCACAACCTGCTGAAATCAAGAGTTTGCTTCCCAACTGATTTGCTTCTCTACATCTGTTGGTAATTCGTATCACTCAAGTGTCACAGCCATTTGGAGCATCTGGTAGATCTACAATAATTTGTTCAAGTCTTGTGAAGTTATTTGGCAAATTCATATAAATGTGACCTGGATGTATTTCCTATATTTAATACCCATCATTTAACTCACTGCAGATTCGAATTATCTGAGGGTTATATATGTTGAAGAATGGAACTTTAGAGCTTTTTTAAAAATTATTTTTAAGAATTGTTTTTAAGCACCCCAGTTTCAATGAAATTCTATCATAAATGTGACTCATCACGACGATCCGGTCCACAAAAGGTACACTGGGCGGCTTCGAGCAAATGGGGCAGAAAGGTCAAGGGGGGGTCAAATGGTCAAATTTTGGATTTTTGCACCAACCTATTCTTTAAGCATCCTGCATCATGTAAACAAATCAAAACATGGAGTTTAACTCGAAAACAAGGTAAAAATCACTTTTAAAAATGTAGGATCCATTGCTAAGGAGATATAAGGCCATGTTCATAGAGAACGTGAGAAGCAAATTGTCACTCATGCAGGTAAATTCGCACCAAATCTCCGGCGCATATAGGCTATCCAGGGTGTTCATAGTAAACACGGCAAATACAAACGCGTGGAAGCAAAGTGAACTAGTGAAACCATACGGTGGAGCAAACTTGTCTCTCGAGGAGGAGTATTTCAACAAAAGATTATCTAGAAGTAGGAAAACGGTTGAGTGTGCCTTTGGAACCCTAGTCTCAAAGTGGCGTATACTGATCAAACCTATTGAAACAAGTGCTGAACTTGTAGACTGCATCATAAAATGTGTGAGTGTTTTGCACAATGCAGTCATCGATAGATATGGCATGGATCACAATTACACAGAGGTTTCATGTGGAAATTCTGCCATTGTTTGGGATCGAAGTGGCAGACCAAGCAATCATGCTAGGTCAGCAAGAGACATTTTTACTGCCTATTTTTCAAACCATCCGTTGGTTTACAAGAAAACATAACATGTAAATTAAACAATGTTAAAAATCAATTGTCTCATCATCATATAAACAAAACATCAAAACTTCTATTATCAAAAATGACTGGGCATTAAAAGATAGTATAGACAGACAGACAGACAGACAAATACGATGTAGATAGATAGAAATAGAGAGTGCATTTTCTGTGAGAGAGAGAAAGAGAGGAAAGGGGGGAGGGAAAGAGGCAGTCATGCTAAATCAGGCACAATTCACCTGGGATGCTTTTGAAAAATGAAACATTTTAATTTGAATAAACTTTCTTTATAATTCTTTATTAATTATGTTGTTCAACAGCCAATAAGTTCAGTACATAGATTAGATCTAGTGTGATAGACATACAATCCAGACAGAGAGAGAGAAAGAAAAAGATAACGTTAATAAATAAAAAAAAAGAGAATGGATTAGTGGGAGAGAGAGATGGGTTAGGACCGAAGAAGACAGAAAAAAAAAAGGGGGGAAGAGGGAGAGGAGGAGAGAAAACGAGAGAGAACACTGGAAATTATTCAACTTCACAGCTGTTGACATTGGAATAAATAATTTAAACAAAAATTAATATATAGCTTCAATGTTCATCTCTTTCCTGATGTCTTTCCACGCTTTATCCACCACATTTCCTTTTGCGTGGTATTTTCTTCTTTTGTCCCATATGAATGGCCTTTTGAATACGGCAAAGATCAGATAGTCAACATCCACTGTTTTTATGTGCAGTCAACTGTTGTCTAGATCTAGGAAAAGAAAGATCAGCCCAAATCTGGCGCGACACGCGAGAAGAGAACTGAAATTGGATTTGACAAAATTTACCTGCCGCACAGGAAAATTCCAGTGCTGCTGGACCCACGGTGTCTAAGTATGTCTAAAAGACCGAGAGAGGCACATTACTCGTGTGAGTCGTGAGTGTTCTCTATGAACACGGTCTAACGCAAAATTCGAAAGCGAATTTTTCAGAATTTTTATTTCTTTCAACAACCACGTGCAATAGTTTTAGATGCTCATAACTCTGTCAAATAACGTCATTGAGCAATGAAAATGATGTCACGGGATAGCTGAGAGATCACTCTTTCACACTGTATCAATAACTCAGTTTGCCCAAAATGTACCTTGTGGACCAAACCGCCATGATACATCACAAATATTTAACAACATATACCAAAATTAAAGTGAAAGAGTGCCTCAAAATTGAGTTCTGTGCTTATACAAATTTAAAAAAAAAAAACAATGTCGATTTTGACATCTCTGCATCTTTGTTGGGCTTCCTGCATGATGTGCAAAATGTCTTCAGTGAATTAAAGGACATGTTTGATGTATATGAAAGCTGCTTTTGTCTTGTGAATGACGAAGTGAATGACACTCACAAAGTAAAGCTTAGGAATACCTAGAACTGAGTAAACTAAAATCCATTTATTTCTCCTTTAACCTGCTTTTTTACCTAGTAGAAGAATAACAACTGTCCTTCCAAATATTAATTAGTTTTATGGCAGATCTGTGGATTTATCTAGTAATCATATTGATAAATTATAAAATGCAGGTGAACTGAATTGCTCATAAACTTGAAATGTCTTCCTTCAAACTATCATTTACACAAGCAAAGCAGCAATTCTTTACAATGTACTCACTTGTCATGATTATCCAAAATCTTTTTCTGTTTCTTAACATCCATGCCCCCATCCTGTGCTCCTTTGCCATGCCCCACTAGATGACGAATTACCAACTCTCTCCAATCACTCACGTTATAGTTATGCTGCAGTTCTGCAGCGTACCGTTTTGCTATCCGCCTTTCTTTCACCAGGACCAGAGCTTTATTGGATTTGTCTGCCCAGTTGATGTAGGTTGGGTCTTTCAATGTCTAGATTGTGAAAGAGAAAGAGGGAAAGAGAAGTCAGTGATATCAATTACAGCACATCTCTTTATTTGTCAATAAGCAAATATCCTTTTGATGGTATGCAAATACCTCAATCAAAGCATATGACATCATCACTAACAACATCAAACTATTTCACGAATCTTTAGACACTGTCTTAGATTAAGGAAATGTTCTGCTGATGGTGAAAAAGTACTCATCAATATCTACATTGAGATTCTGTAACATTTCACTGGCAAAAGGACAAACACTTAACTAATATCAAACACTCTTTTTTATGCCCTTGGAAGCACATTAATACTTTTTCACAACCCATAGATTACAAGCAAACATTTCTTGGAGATCACACAAACATTCCACTAATATCATGCAAACACTCCTTTGACATCATATAAAACTCGATACTGATACCAAACGTCCCTCTGAAATCACACAAACACTCTGATGAAATTATACAAACACTTCAATGATATCAAAATACTCCACTTATATCATACAAATGCAGCATTGATATGATTTGGACATTCCACTGATGTTCATCATCAAATATAATCAATCCTAGGTTCAAATACAGTGTAACTCTGATATTAAGAAACCGAAGGGACCTGGACTTTCATTTCTTAATATCAGAATTTCTTAATATCCAACAGAGACCATAAAACAAGGGGGCGACTCATGCATTGACTCATCATTAGTGTTAATTATTTCCCCTGATAAGCGTTCCCTTATAAAGCCTGTTCATGCGTTTTGCACAGAAAAATGTTAATAATAACAAATTTTTTAAAACAATGAAATCTTGAAACTGGTAGGCTACTGAACGATTTGTTTTACTCTGCACTGAAAGCTAGAGTAATGTGCTGCAGTGTGTAGGCTAAGCAATAAACACAGTTTAATTGATGGCCACTCCCAGATCATTGTCTGCACGTACTAGATTTACAATATCTCAGAACATTCCTTAACATAGAAAAGACTACTCCTCATCCAGCATGCCATGCCCAAACCGCTTTACTTCCACCTGTGTGGACAAAGAAACACCACCCCCACCCCAGGTTTTTTTTCACTGGACATAGCCTATTGCATAAGTATCATGCAAATGTCTCGCCTTCAACCATCAGTGTGTAATCAGAGCCAGTAGGCATTGTTAGGAGTGGTTGAACAAACAAAAAGCGGGTCGCATGTGCAGTTTGACCATCTTCGACACGCCGCCAAGTGGTTTTACTCGTCACTTCTGGGAAAATTATTTCTTTATAAGTGAGATCGGGAGGACTGGCATTTTGCAAATTCCAAGATATTAGAAGAAAGAAGAAATAAATAAAACAAGACTGCATATTCTTTTCTTTATAACCGAAATTTCACAACATCTGATTTTGTAATATCACAGTTCCACGGTATTTGCATTCAAAAGAAGAACAAAAAAATTCAGACATTTAATTTGGACCATAATTATCTCAACCCCTCTATGAAAATCTGAATGATGAGGCGAAGTTACGATCATTTCATGTTGTCGCGCCAAAGGAATGAGAATTTCACGGTAAAGGGCTCCAGGTTTTAGTGGGTGATAAAATATATTAGGAGCACACCAACATTTGATCTCCCAGCCAAATCAAAAAATCTGTCCTCCCCCCACCCCCTTATCTCTCCATCTCACTGACAGAACCAAGAGTTATGTTTGCTACCAAACATTACTCGAGGATCTCATATATCATTAGCTTGTAGCAACGAACATTTCATGTCATGTGTGATCAATCATGGTATGATGAGAGCCAGATGTGGTGATCAATTAAAAAATTTCACTATGGTTACTCACCTCTATCAGTTTGTTGAACAAAGTCAAATCTTTATTGCCATCCTCTCCAAAATTCTTTACCATTTGATACATCTTTTTACAAGGCAGTCCCATCTTTTCAAGCATCTGAAATTCCGACAAATTCATAAGCCATCTTTTTCACTGACATTGAATAATGATAATATGCCAGGTGTTCTTACACCTTCTTATTTTCACAAATGACCAATCCTAGTAGCCGGGCCTGAGTTATTCACAACAGGGTAAAGATATGTGGTCTAATTATTTTACTCAGTTGTTCAGATAGGGCTGTTAAAGCCAAGTTCAGCACTGAAAACTGATGCTGAGTGTCAAAATTTTTTATTTCGCGTTTTAGTAATATATCCATACTTTGACTTCTTTTTGATAGTACAGAATGCATTTTCAGGTTAAAAAATGATTTCAAGGACATAAAATCACTGTCTTGTGCAATGGGGAAATGCTCAATTGTTTGCTTTTCATAAAAATGCCGTCATGAAGTGACATCATGGGCTGAAGAGTGTCAAATGTGATATCAATACAAAGGCTGACCTCTTTTTTTAACAGCAAATGGTAACTTCTTCCTTCTTCATGTCAATTTTTCATGCTCAAAACCACATTCATTTTATTATGTCATGAGAAAGTAACACATTCCACTCTACTTTCTTGACTTCCATAAATGGAGCGATCGCTTTTTGTGTTGTTATGGGACCTACTTATTTCCTTTGGCCAAGACTTGTTTCCCTTGGCAGCCAAGAGTTGCTTCCCTTAGAGAAAATGTCCATTTAATGATTATTGTGATTATTTATGTTAATCATCAACATAGGTTCTGTCAAATATTATGTCATCACATGTCCATGTCTATGTCCATGTCCTGAAATGATGTAATATTAATGTTCAGTATTAATATGATGTTTGTGGCTCTATGTACACCCATAATTAAGTACAATGTCTGTATCAGAATCGTTTCAGTGCAATAAATCGAGTTAACTGGTATGCTATGAGATTTCTGTGTGATCACTGTATGATTGGTGAATACTCGATGATTCACAACATATGAGGATGCAACAGAATTGGTGATGAAGATTATGGATTTTGTTGCAAGTTAACTCTTAACCATTAACCCTGGGGACGGAATTATTTTGGCCACAATAATTGTTTTTGGAGCCATAAGCTCCAAGCGGCTAGTCCTGGAACCAGTGGCTAGAGGACTAGCCACGGCTCCGCAGCAGATCCAGCCCTACCTGGAGGACCAGCCCCACCCAGTGGATCCCTGTAGACCAAGGTGGCTGATCAGTCACCCCTGAAGACAGAGGAGGCGACTCCGGACAACCAAGGGGGCTGACAGCAACCTCCATCGACCAAGGGGGCAGGCCAGCGACCCCTGATGACCGAGGGGGCAGACCAGCAACCCTGGACGACCACAGGGACAGACCAACGAACTCTGACAGCAGTGCAGACTCGCTGGTGCTATCTACTAGGACGGCAACCTGCTCTCAGGCCAGTACCAACGTGGACCTGATCCAGTTGCTGAGGGCACAGATGGAGCATCAGCGCCAGCAGATGGAGCAACACTGCCAGCAGGTGCAGCAACAGTGCCAGCAGATGGAGTTGCTGATGACAGTTCTTGTCAGCAAGTCAACCGCTCCTGCTACAACGAAGTTCCACAAATTTGATCCTGCATCAGAGCTCTTGACTGACTATAGAGTTCACCAATTTTTTGGGAAATTCCATTGACCCAAAAGTTTGTCTCACTTCTTGGCTTGACCCTGTCACAGTGGGTAAGAAATTTATGGTGAAAACTGTTCTCTATGAATGACACTCATAACCAATTAAACCTCGATACTCTCCAAATAATAATAATAGTGAATAATGTTAATAATTACGTAGGAAAGAGACTGTCATACTTCCAGACGAAACCAATGACTTCCGGTTCTTACCAGAAATGACGTAAAATCATGTAAACAATAGTGCTTTGCCTTCATTGTGATTGCGTTGATGTACTTGATTGCCAGTGAGTTATCAGTATGTTATGAAATTATTGTATTCCATTGTGACCATGGACTTCAAGATCAAATCTTGTTCAGAGGTTCAAGATTATTTACGAGGGAGAGATAAATGGTTTTATGAAGCAGGACCTTGTTGACTTGTTTGTGTGAAATGCTGGGAGTCTAGACATCGAGTTGGACCCAGATAATATTTTGGAATGTAAGATGACACCTTAAAGGTGAAATTGTCAGTACCAGCTAATGGCATAAGCATAAATTAGCCCATTCCTATCTAGCCTGATGTGTCAAATGACTTATGGCCAAGGTCAGCAGTGCCAGCCAAAATCCACATTTTTAAGTTGAACACTCTTTTAATACTATGAGCGTGCTGGAAGTCTGTTCCTCATTTACCCTAAGGTAGTTTTTCATGTAAAATCTTCATGGTTGCCATGGAAACACATGAAAACAGCCACCATTTTGGATTTTCCCCCCTGCTTTTCAATCCAGATTCCTGATAAACCTAACAAAACCACCAAATTTTGCAGAAACATTCTTTCATCCAATATAAAGATTTTGTCTGATCGCTTTTTTTACATATTTTGTAAAATGTATTTATTGCTATTTTTTTTTAAATTCCACTATATAATATATGCAAATTTTCACATTTTTGAGAAGAAGAAATTGTGGAAAAAAAAATTCTCAAATTTTGAAAAAAAAAACTGACAAAATCTTTATCATACATTGCTGCACACTTCCTGTAAGTTTCAAATAAATCCCATGGACAAATTTTATAAAATCTGGGTTTTATTGCAATAAAAGAACATTCTGAGTAAATCAAAATTTTCTAAAAGTATAGTGAGTGTCAGTCTCTTTTCCCATGACAATGTCTGTCTGAGGTGATTATTCCCTTCTGAATCCACCAAGAACACAGCTAGGACCCCCCTCCAGTTCTTCCAGTTCTCTCTCCCTTCTGGCTCTCGCGTTCTTCCTGATAGCCTGCCTCTTTGTTTTACTAACACTAACAACATGAAGGCACTAAACAGCGTAACATTCAGCACGGTACAGTTTACAAGTGGAAACGATCTTGAACTGTGTTAGTTGCACACATCGAGCCAGTAAAGACAGTCAATCTTCGCTTGCGGCCAATGCACGGCCCACGAGCACACAGGTCATGCGTGATACTTCTATATATGGAAGTATAGTACTATGAAGGGAGAATGGAATGTGCAAGTTTCTCACGACCCTATGAAAATGAACGGGTGTCAGGGCATGTAAAATTACATTGAAGGAGGGAAAGATTACCATTGGTTAAGAGGAAAGAGGTCAGGTTTTGTATCGATACTAAATTTGAAGGGTTCTAGCCAATGCAAAGCTGTTTGTCTGGGCTATGAAATGAGGGCATTTGGATAAAAAAAATAAACTATTAAGCATCTACCTCACTGTGCAATAACGACAATTTTAGGTCCTCAAAATCAACTTTTCACCCAAAAATGCATTCCATACTACAGTGGAACAAGCTTAAACCCTGTAAGGTCAAATTTCAGTAACTAACCAAGTGGGTCATCTAAAACTGATGCATCACGCATCACGATGCTTCGATGACATGTTGCCCGCCTTGTCTCATCTGCACACAGACAATGCTCTCTTGATTCACTGATGCAATTCCCCCATCCCCTACTCCTCTCCGTCTTCATGCTGGTGGCCTCAGCCCTGATGATGAGAAAACGGCGTGTTGGTGTAAGCGTATCTGATCCAAAATCAAGGTCATTGTTTTCGGTTCAGCCGTGTTCCCACGAATGTTGGGTTTATCACTAGTCCATTAACAAAGAGTATAAGAGAAAAAAACAGGGATTAATTTTTCTTTCGGTTCAGCTGTGTTTTTGGTTTAAGTGTGTTCCACTGTATCAATAAGAGGTCAAAGAATAAAAATATCGCTAGAACGCAAACTCAACAATTTTGACCCTCAACATCAATTTTCACTGCCAACCTTGGCCTTAAGCCAAATTCTAATGTTAAAAGCATTTGATATTTTATATTATCTTGCCTAGTTGAGAGACTGCGAATGCCGCATGTTTCCTCACTTCCTGGTTGTAAACTTACTTTCTGCGGAAAACCCCGCTGGGTTTGTCCCGAAATCTTGGCCAACACCTCTGGTCCAGATTCGAAACGTTTGTCAAGGCAAACTCCACCAAGAACACAGCAGACAAGAGGGCGGACGTTTTCTTGACCAATCAGACATCTGCAACATTCAGGCTCCTCAAGAACTTAGCAGCTCAGCAGACACCCCCCACAGATGTCAACAGCCTATCTATGGAACGGATCCAGGCACACATGGCAGACCACTTCAACCCAAAACGCTTCGTGGTTTGAGAGCGATTCAAGTTCTGGACAAGGACAGAACGATGACCTGGTGAGACCATTCATGAGCTGGCAGCCACGTGTGATTTTGCAGCCATCACAGATCCCCTGGATGAGACGATGCGAACAGATTCGTCTGCAGTGTCTGCAATGAAGTGTTGGTGTAGGTGCTGTTCAAAGAAAAAGAGGCCGTGCTGATATTCTGTCATGCTGTCCAAGTTGCTGCCGAGGTGGAGGAGGCTTCCCGTGCAATGAAAGAGATGCTCACCAGTCCAGCCTCTGTCAAGTTTTCCAGCTTCATCAAAGAAGCAATGCAAGACAAAAACACCCAAAGAAACCAGATCCCAGAGGCAGTCAGAAGCCCCAACGAGGTAGTAAGAGGACATCCTGCTACCGATGTGATGGTGCCCACAACTCAGACCAGTGCAAATTCAAGGGCACAATCTGCAATTTCTGTGGCAAGAAAGGCCACATCAAACGAGCCTGCCTCCAGATGAAGAAGCAAGAACCTCTGAAGACATCCTGCTACCGATGAGATGGTGTCCACGCCTCACATCAATGCAAGTTCAAGGATGCAACCTGCAATTTCTGTGGCAAGAAAGACCACATCAAACGAGCCTGCCACATGAAGAGGCAAGGCCTGTAAACAGAGTACAGCGTGTTGGCCAGGAGATCTCCAGATGCTAAACCACTGGTCCACACCTGTGATCTCAGCGGTGTAGCAGTAACGTTTGGAGGACACAGGTAGCAGAGACAACTTCATATCCATCACATCATGGACGTAACTAAAGAAGCCAAAGCTGTCCCAACATCGACCAAGTACCAGTGTGCTTCCAACATTGACTTGCTCGTGATGGGTATAATGACCTTACCAGTCACAGTGATGTCAGATAAGTTATCCCAGCCACACCAGTTCATGGTGACTAGGCTAAACCAGAACCTCCTGGACCGCAATGCTATGAAATGCCTGGGCGTATCAGTGGACACAAGTCTGAGTGGCTTAATGATCAAGAAGGTTCAGCGTTCGAACACTGGACCCAAGGCAACGTACAAGTGTCAGAAAAGCAAGGCAGAATTCAGGACAGGCACTTCCTGTTTCGCTCTCATCTTCAAAGGTGGCAGTGTGTTTTTAGCTTCCTGCCCTCCAGGCACTCAGCTGAAAGGGAGGTGTTATGAGACCTACTTTTTTCCCTTGACCAAGAATTGTTTCCCTTGGCAGCCAAGAGTTACTTCCCTTAGAGAAAATGTCCATTTTATGATTATTGTGATTATTTACGTTAATCATCAATGTAGGTCCTGTCAAAGATAATGAGTTATCACATGTCATGTCCATGTCTATGTCCATGCCCTGAAATGATGTAATACTGATGTTCAGTATTAATATGATGATGTTTGTAGCTCCATGTACACCCATAATTAAGTACAATGTCTGTACCATGATGTCTGAATCATTTCAGAGCAATAAATTGAGTTAACTGGTATGCTATGAGTTTTCTGTGTGACCACTCTATGATTGGTGAATGCTCAATGGTTAAGGCCACAACAGTTTTGTTTAGTCCAAATATGACAGCTCTCATGTCTGAAGGGGAACTGGCAAGGTGAGGATCTCTTGTTCACACCATAAATAAGTAAGTGACCCTTCAAGCGGACAGATCAGAGTGAGCTGGATTAGAGATCAAGCTAAATGAATGATTTATTAGAAAGAAAGCAAACCCAAAAAGCAGAGAGAGCTGGAAAATTGAGGTAGAGTTACAACCATGCTGCTAATGCTTTCTGAAGGAGATAGTCAGCAGGGAAGACATACTCAACAAAAATGGGCCTAATTTCCACTAAAACTTGACAAAATTATGATTTCTGCAAAATCTGGTTCCAATGAAATAAAGATCAAATTTTGAAAAATATATGATTGAGATTTATTTGAAATTTACATCTTGTATATGTAGACCCAAATAAAGAGACTGGCACTTTTTTTTTTTAAATATAAAAAAAAGTTTTTTTTCTTCTGCAAATTTTTTCTTCTCCTAAATGTGAAATTTTATATATAAATATAGTGACATGTTTAGAAATGTACAAAAAAATATATTAATTAAGATATCTAAGAAAACGTGTCAAAATCGTTATATTACATGAAACAAAATTTCTGCAAAAATTTGATAGTTTTATGATCTACAATTCATGACAAATTTGGGAAAGTAGAAAAAAATCCAAAATGGCCACAGTTTTCATGCATTTCCATGGTACTTTACACATTTTCAACAAAAAGCATATGAAGGTAGCTAGTCTAAGATATTTGCTGTGATGAGGGAATGTTCACATCAAAACTGTGGATTTTAATTTTCACTGCCAAACTCAAACTCAGTGGGCTTTCAATTTTTGCTTGACCAAATCAGACAAGCTGTGGTTCACAAGCAAGCCAAAATGTAGCAATGTGAATATCTCTAGAAGTTTCTGGTGAATATTACTTTGCACAAGAATAATTAAATGAATCAATACTGCCTTTTGCAGAAAGCTTTGAGATAAAATGAAAGAAGAAAAAAAAACAATAAAAAAACCAAAGTAGTGAAAATTACTAATTCAGCTTTTTGTCTCAATATATTTGGGACAGGAATTTTGTTATTTATTCATTGTTCACTTCTCTATTCAAAGACATGAATCAGAGGATTTTTTCTTTTTTTTTTGGTCCTGTCTGTGATCTGATTACTGGCAAGCTTGAAACAAAGTTCATAGTTAAGACTTCAGTTCTAGCTGAACCCACATCAACATCAAGACCCTGCCCTCCACTACTAACAAAAATGAGAAAGATGATATACATCAAGGGTTATAGCTGTTCTGACAAATGGAAAGAGCACAACTTGCTGGGAGGA
This sequence comes from Peronia peronii, assembly GCA_039654565.1. Classification (NCBI taxonomy): domain Eukaryota; kingdom Metazoa; phylum Mollusca; class Gastropoda; order Systellommatophora; family Onchidiidae; genus Peronia; species Peronia peronii. The sequence goes on from JBCEWB010608308.1 coordinate 21,498, forward strand.
CAGTACCAATACCACAAACTGATTTACAACGGAGAATTGCTGACCTGAGTGGCCTCGGAAGGTTCAAAGTATCGAAGCAGATTCTTTGAACAATCTGGACTAGACCCTACTTCTGGGATGTCAATCAAAAGTTTGGTAACATGACTCCGCAGCACATTAAACTGACAAGCTTGTTCATCATTGGTGGATGAGCAATGAGCCTCGTTGACATCCAGCAAGACATCGTACAAAGGCTCTGGGTCTAAAATGAATTGCTGAGCCAGTGTGGAAGCCACCTGTAGTGATAAAAGCCTCAGATTTACAAAGTTTAATAAGTGATATAACAATACCCAGAGATCACACCTGCACAACTGATGCAAATGCATGTATCTTAATGTCCATCAAGTTGCATGAAAAAATAGAATAGGTGCAAAGTAACTAACAAGCAATTCATATTTACTTGATGCTAACATAGTTGTGAAACAAAGACAAACACGATATAAAAAAAAATATATATTTAAATAAAAAACAATGAAAACAGCTGGAGCTGAACTATATACAAAACTACATTGTCTTCAGACAACTAATAATAAACTGTGCCACTTAGGGAATCTATAAAATTACTACTGCATGAATATAACTGTTTCATGAACTTATGTATTCCAAGACTAGTAATATGATCAATATGATTATGCGTTCTGTCACACTTAACCAAAACTTTACTAAGTAGTCTCACAAGTTGTGACACACATGTCTGACAATGATCTTTTCAGCTACTCTGACCAATAGCTTTGCACATATAAAAGTCTGCCTGTTGTACTATGTCTTATCTCCCTTTATTACCATTGTAACAGCTATTTCTAAAGTACGTATCTCCTGGTCTCTTTAAAATTCCTAACAACAGAAAGATTCTTCTCCATGTATTTCAGCCAATTTGAAGACATGAGCATAACCTTACTGTAGCTACTGAATAAGCATGACTCAATTTGATAATTGAATGATCTACTCACGGCTCGGGCACAAGGAGAAATATTTCTCTTCTTCAGGCAATTTCAAGGCCTGGGATTTTGAAGGATGTAGGCAGCAATAATGGTACAATGAATAAAACAATGATAATTAGACTTTATACATGTATTGCCCACTGTTTATTCAATACTTCCAACAAGAGGTATATTTCCTCTTCAACAAAGTTTGAAATCCGTGTTTATATTTAATTGCACAATTACATCTGTACTGTTGAAAGACATGAACAAGAGATTGATGTGGCACTTAAAGGCATAGATGAAAAGATCATACCTGCATATCGCCTGGTCGATTCAAGGCTTCCAACAAAGGGGAGTTGTTTTTTTTCTTCTGCAAAGTTGATGACAAAGGTACTAGCTTGATGTAACACTGAATGAAGTGCACAAGCAGATGATGCTTGAAGTCTTTCTCTTTAGAAGACAAGGGGACACACACTGGGCGGATTTCGGCACTAGACTGATGGAGTTTTAGGGCCTCCTTAGAGTATAACTCTTCCACTAGTGCCATGCCTGCTCCTCCTGTAACACATGGATTAATGTAAACAAAATAAAACTGAAACAAACAACTAGAAAAGAAGATTTGTATCTTGCAATGCACCAACTGAAAAAAGATGCTTTAAACAATAAAAAGTTTGTATCTCAGATTTATTGCACATAGCTAATCTATGAGATTATCAAGTCTGCATCTCATGTTTAACTGTATTGTGTGAAGATGATTTTTCCCCTGTGTCCTTCCATCTTATGCGTACAGCATTTAGATGGTTCTACCATACCTGCATATTGTATCTGTCTTAGTGTATAGTGTGTAGATTTCCACATTTTACATGGAAAAACTACACATATAGAACCACTGTACAACATACTGCATAACTTTCTCATTAATCTTAAAAAAAAACAAAAAAAAACGAAACGCTAAGCTAAACCAGTGATCTCCATTAGTAGTTCAGATAGTTCCAATGAGTATAAATAAAACTGACTAAACGTCAGCCGTTGCAAAAATGCACCCTTAACTTTGAGGAAAGGTAAATGATAAGCCACATTACATATCTTCAAGCTCACCTAAATTATCCAGCAAATTTTTCAGCATGCAGTAGGTTTGTTCCTCAGTATCTTTGCCTGCAGGGGATGCAGTAAGGCCCATCATCTTAGGGCGCTCCTCAGTAGGCAGCAGGTGGTGAAAAGATTTCAAAAGTTTGTGATATGCATGGTCTTTGTTGCAGTGATGGACTTCATCCAGCACCACGAGGCTGAAATCTGACCAGCGGATCTGCTTCACCTCCAGCATGTTGGCACAGTAGGCTGGAACATGAGAAACAGAAAAAAAAGAATTAGATAAAGAAAATCATGAAAAAAATAGTTGGTCTAGATAACAGAAACATTTGCAAAATCTAAGACACTACTATGTAGTGGCTCTTCTTCAAACCAAGTCATGAGCTGATATTTAAATATTTGAATCAGATGAATGATAAATCCTTTAAAGAAATAAAAAAAAAAAAAGTTGGATGCTCCCTAGTACTGAGTGAAGACACTTTCTAGCAAACATCATTGGCTATTTTCCTTGAAACTTTAGAATCAGACACACTATTGAATGGTTACGTTATGTTCCTTTTAATGCCTTTCAACCTCCTGCAGGTGGCTATCTTGCTGGATGGTTGTGAGCATGAGTCCTCCGTTCTCTCTGTAACTTGCATACAAATTAAAATATTTACGCTATAAAATTATCAATCTTAAAGATGTACCATTCATATTTCAGTAAAATTTCTTTTTCTTTGCTAATTCATTATTTACATACGCTTAAAAAACAGAGATGTAGAATATCTGCACATTTATTAAAGCTTCTAGCTCTGAATCTCCCTTCCTCCCCATCAAAATGCTTTTATGGAAACTACAGGTCTGTCATATTGAGGAATACTGTAATGATTTATTGCTGTTCACACTTAATCTTTACTCAGACCTGCTGTGGTCACTATGATATCATGCTTCCAAACCGGCAAGTCAGTCTTGGTAGTCAGTCCACCACAAATAGGTTTCACTTGCAATTTACGGCTCTCAATTTCACCATCTCTTGTTAGACTGGGCCTGCATACAAAATCAAAATAAATAGATAGATCTAAATAAATACATAAGTAAACACAGACTGCATATTCTCTTACAAACCTATTTTTTGTTTTGTGCTATGTCAAAAACTGTCAATGAATATTTTCTTCAATATATGAAAATTGATCTATTGAACACAGATCATAGTTTTAATTAAAGACATTAGATAAAGTCTCTTTTATTAACTTCTCCAAACAAACAAAAAGAAAACAACAACAATGACAAAAAGTCAGTTTGAGTTTTCATTAAATGACCACAATAGAGATTTTGGAAGTAATGTTACCACTGTGCTGTAAACCTTGATGCAAAATCAGAAGCTTGCAAAAAGAACTTAAATCTAAACACACACAATGTGTGAGCAATGAAAGCATTTTAAACAATACCATGTATTTTTAATCACCATTTTGACCTCATATTTCACAATAATTTTTGTTTGTTTGTTTTGTATTACATTACTTCTTGCACAACAAAGCAAAGCAAATTATGAAATTGGACTGAAATTTCAAGAAATTCTATAAGAAGTAATTATTTTTTTTAAATTAGGAGAACTGGTTCAATGTTTCCGCTCGGTGATATTTCTCTAACTGACCTGTCAAATACTTTTTCACCAAACTGTGTCACAATATACTGTGCCTGCTGCAGTACTAGAAGAACTTTGTCCACCAAGAACAGAACTGGGCGCGATTTATTCTCAGTCAGCATCAAGCCCATGACCATGACAGCCACCAATGTCTTTCCTGTGCCTGTGCAAAAAGGGAATACATTTGTAGAATTGTCACTAATAGTCTTTTAATCACACACATAATTGTGGCATGCCTGTTACACGTACACATAAGAACCAATTGAGATTATTACAGAAATTAATTTCTGTTATCAAGTTGAAGCAATGGTTCTTCAGTCTGCCCTGTTACAATGTTCATATTTTTCTCTAGTGTAAATATACATGTATCTTGCATGCATACTATATCTCACTCTCATCAATGGTAAATGGAGTTTCCTCTTGAGAACAAAGTTGTATCTCATCTTGTCTTTTCTTGAGCAGCTGTGTCAATTATAAATGGTTTATAAATGATAGTGTCATTTACAAAGTAATTATGTGATCCCCGAAGGCAAGCACATAGGCATGTAAAGTGCCTAACAAGCAGGCACAAAGACGAGGCAAACAGAAAGACTGTCATAGAGAGAGTGCAAGACAGAGACAGAGAATAATGTGATTACTTGCTGCTAGATGCAACAACCCAATACAACTTTCGCAGTTTCTTGCAATTCTTACCAGTAGGTAGGTAGATGATCTTGTCACCAGACATTGCTTTCTTTACTAGTTCCAGCTGATAGCGTCTTGGTTGTATCTCTGTGATGTACATGGCGTTACTCATGATTGACATGACATCAGCAAATATCTTCTGGATTTGGCCAAGCTGACGTTCAGGAGCTGGTTTAGTTGACAACTTATACATATGTAGCTTACCCTTCAAATGACTTTCATAGGTTTCCTTAGTATTCATATGTTTATCACAAACATCACAATAGTAACGGAAGCCTGGGATGTTACTTCGCAAGGGTTTGACACCTTGAGACCCCAATGTCAACTGAGCCATCTTCTGAGTCAAATTTTCCTCTTCTCCTTGAATATTAAAATCAGCTCTTTCATCCTCTTCCAGAGTGTAATCTTCCTCTGGGAGGTCATATGTCTTTCTCTCCAAGGACAGCACATCCCTCCCTCTTTCCTGTCCGCGGCTGCTCTTGCTGCGGCAAATCTGGCTAGGTCTGACGATTAACTGGCCCAAGCCGGCATGCGTCGCCAAAGCCTTGCTTACCCCGTCAGCACCCTCATTTTCTTCGATGCTAACATCACTATTTTCTCCACTGGCTGCTTTTGATTCTGATCCTCCCTTGCTGCCACTGTTTCCTTGTTCATATCCAGGCCTGCCCCAAATAAAGCCAGATCCACTCAGGCCTGACTGATTTCTACCACTGTCTTCTCCGATCGCTCCAGAACTAACCCCATTCACAGGTACAATTGGATTTGAGATTGAGGCTTGAAGATGATGAGAAAAATCTGATGCTAACCATGGAGACCGTATCTGTGGGGATGTGGACAAGGCAGAGTACCTCTCTGTCGGGACGTGACTCCTGCCAGATTTGTCAGTTCTGTCAGCTGAATTATATGCAGCTCCTGTACCCAGGATGGGACATTTTGAGTCTACTGTCCCTGTCCGTTGTAGGTTTTGACAGTCTCCAACAATGGGGCCCAAGGCAAAACCTGTCAAAAGCATAAATACAGAAAAAAGAGTGACACACATTGATATGCATGCAGGTTCAGTTTCTGGAGATGAGGAGACAAGGGAACAACATCACTGGGTAAGAGAAAAACAAATTTTGTAATTACTGTTGATATCATAGTAATCTAAAATAATCCTCTTGTTTTTTTTAAAACTTTTTAAAAAAATTCTTTTATTTCTAATGAATGTGAAATTGATATAATTCTGCATTTGTGAAAAAAGATAGTCAATGCTTCATATGTATCATAAGAAAATTGTGTGCTTGTCTGCTTGCAGACTTAATGCACTTTGACTCATCTAAAACAGATGGCCAGAACATCATGAAACAAATTTATTAGAAAGTGTTCCAGAAGAAAGCTCTCTATACCCAGTACCTATATAGCTCCCAATCAGCTCTTTAGTTAACAAGTTCCATCTTTCAGACAACCACTGATTTATCCATCATTCGTGTATATCTGTGACACTTCATATGCAATTCCAAGCCCTGTATTTATACTTAATGCAGTACTAATTCCCAGTATCCTTTTCCATCATGAATGAAGTGTGGAAAAACATTTATTATATAGTATGACAGTAGAAAAGAGAAGAAAAATCTGACAGGAAAGAATAAGCACTGCCTGTCAGGTGAGTAGAAAGAAAAGAAAACCAAAACGAAATAAAAAAATACACCAAGAAAATGATATAATGTAGAACTCACCATTCCCTTGAATAGGTAGCGGGTTGATGGTGGGAGCTTCTCCATAAATCAGGTGATGCCAATTGTCTTGAAACGCATATTGCCTGACCTCATCATTTTCATCACCAACACTAGGATTTCCAGTGAGTTGTGAATGGTTGTCTTTTGGCAACTGATGCAAATCTAAAATATTTTCATTGTGTTTGTGGAGAACCCCATTGCCATTTTCTGTGGTAAACTCTTGAACATTTCCATGCTTATCCAAAAATTCATTTTCAGATAAGACTTTATTTCCACTGTCAGCAATGAGGAAGTGGTTTCCAGACAAATGTCTTACATGATTTTCTGTTTCTTTCTTGTGTTTTGAGGATTCCCTATGGGCTTCAAATTGTGCTCTTGTGTTGAGCTGTATTCGACATATGTCACAAAAGTACCACAGCTGACCATCTTTGTTAATCACTCGACCTTCATCAAGAAGAGCCAGAGGTTGTGCAGATTCACTGATGAGTTCTTTCTTAGCTTGATGCTTGGATGATATGAAATGTTGCCGTGCACTCTCTTGCCCAGTAAAACTCTTCTTGCACACATCACAATATAAGGGATAGAGCTGTCCACTCTGAGAAAAGTTGTGTCTCTCTTGATTGCGTTTGTGTTGCTTTCCATTGATGTGTTGCTCTGTATGCTGAGATGAGGTGAGTTCAATATTGCACACATTACAAAAGCCTCGACTGCCATTAAAATAGTAAGATTGGCCATCCACAACAGAGTTTCTCCTATCTTGTGTAGACACTGATAAATTACTCCTCGGCTGGTCTGTACGGTCAAATACAGGTAAAACTGCTGGTGGCGTAAATGATGAAGCATCACTCTGAAGTGCTTGCATGAGTTCCCACTGGGCCAATTTTTTCTTGTGTTTCTGACCATTCAGATGTTGGTTAGCATGTTGTTGAGAGGTCAGTTCCACACTGCAGCAACGACAGTAACCTCGAGAGCCATCAAAGTAATACGGAACTGAGTCACTTGTTTGACCATACTGTGCACTGGCACCAGCAGACGATGGCAGTTTGTGGGAAAGTCTCGAAGTTTGATGATGCAAGTGCTGTTGTCCATCCTCACCAACTATTGGAATTTCAAATCTGACTGCAGTTCCATGAAAATGATTTTGACTTGGCTGCAGCTGTTGTCCACCTTCAAACTGTGACCTTGAAGTAGGCATCTGCATTACCAATTGATTTGAACTGCACAGTGGAAGTGGTCGTTCTGGACGAGGATCCAGATCATGGTATATAGATTTCAGTTCTGTTTCTTCATTTAAACCTGTTCTGATATAAGGCTGATTTTGATCCTCCTGTTGGTTATTGTCATCTATGCTTATCAAATCAGACTTGTCAAAGCCACTGCCTCGACTGAATTCACTTCCTCCACCGCTCTCCCTTTGGATAACTACTTGTTTTCCAATCAATGTATGATCCAGTGTTTTGCTCCTAAGCTTGGATACGTTCACACTGGTGCTCAGATTATCATTTTGATCATTTATGTATTTCTCTGATGTCTCTAGTTTGGTATGGTTTGAATAATTCAATTCCCAATTGGGAGAAGTATTGATGCTGACTTGCACATTTGAGACACCAGAAGATCTGGGACTTCTGTTTGCTGCAGATAAACCTTGTAAATCCTCAGGAGGAGGCAATGTTTCATCAATACCACTGTCCCGACCTGAGCTTGAGTTCTCTGATTTGCTTTCAGCTAGAAATGATGATTTCACTTCTGTACCAAGTGTTGGATACTCTGTCCCTGGGCATAATTCAATGACTTGCTGAGTAATAGGTGAAGGACTTTGTAGAGCAGCCACATCTGCATTTGATGAAATATTTCCAAGATTTCCAGAGTCTTCCTCAGGGTTGTCGCCAAAAATAGTTCTTCCTGGCAGAGCTTGATGCATCATCTCTACTTTCTTTTTATGTTTCTCACTCATAAAATGCTCTCCTGCATTGTTCAGGCTTGAAAAAGGAACTTGGCATACAGAGCACATCAGGACCTTCCCTGAAACTGGACCTGGAATCATATTCTCTGCCTGAGCATCTAATCCTTCAGCTAAACATTTCTTCTGATGTTTTTGACCACAAACATGAGCCTGTGCATGAGACAAAGAAGTCAACTCCAGCTGACAAACATAACAGTATCCTCTTGTTCCCCGCATAATATAAGCTTCACCATTAGGTCCCACTTGAAGGGTTCCCGTGTTAGAAGCTATCCCTAGTGTGAGCTGTTGTGCTAAGGCTGCTGTAGATTCATTTATCCCATGTGGCAGTGTGAAACCACCTGTGGCACCAATGACTTCCTGCTCTACAGAGGCACTCACTGACACAAGTCCAGAACCAATACAGCCTGCTGCTGCCTTCTTCCTATGTTTGGCCCCGGAAAGGTGCTGAATTGCATGTTGCTTGGAAGTAAACCGCACATTGCATATGTAACAGATCCCATCTGCATCTGCCTTGCTGTATTCCTCCCCATTTGAACCTCTCCTGTTCAGAGCCTGAGCACTGCTCATTGTTGAGATAGAATCTTGGCCACTGGCTGCCGGGCTATTTTGACTCAAGAACTGGCCCACTTGAGGCAGATCTGTGAAACTTCCTTCTGTTTCCCTCTCCTTTTTCATATGCTTATTACCATTTATATGCTGCTGATAGTGCTGACTGGATGTCAAATCAATACGGCACACATAGCAATATCCCCTGCTACCAGTCATCACATATGGCTCTCCACTGGGTCCACGGTGAGGGTTCCCTGTTGTGCTGTTCCTAGTGCTATCAAGAAAATGTGGATTCTGCAGTGTATTTGTATGTTGTGTTGTCTGTGGATTGTGATCAGGAGTAATCTGAATCATGTTAAAATCATTAGAAATCATATGATTGATACCAAACATTTGAATTCCATCTCCTAATCCCAAAGGATTTAATTCTGGTGTAGTATGGTGCTCTCTGTTATATCCCCCTGTCAGACGAGTGTATTTTGCCTTCCTTTTAGCATGGGCTGGACTGGCATTGTGCTCAAGCAGCTGCTTAGGTGAACAGCACAACTTAGTGCAAACTTCACAAAATAGGGGTGGAGTCTGACTGGAAGTGACTGCTTTTTTCAGCGCTATTTTGTGTTTATGGGCAGTGCTGCTCAGATGCTGCTGGAGGGGAACACTTCCGTTAAGTCTGCAATTGCACACTGTGCATCTGTTCTCAGAAAATTACAGACAGAAATTGAAAGTAAAAAATCTGCACAGTTTCAAGATTAATATTTCTAGTAATAATCTTTAAATTTTCTTGTATTCCTCAATAGGAATTAAATGACACTAAAATTTTTAATACTCATACCAGTACAATTACTAATATTAGAGGCAAAACTAATAACACCGATAATAATGATGGAAGTAGAAAAGGTGACAGCAGCAGTTGTAACAGTAGTAGTGATAGTACATGTAGCAGTAATAGTGATAATAAAAGCAGTAGAATTTATTGTACAGAAGCAGCTTCAAATTATATTCAGTTTGACTGAAAAGATAGATATACATCTGACCCTCACTATAAAGAGACTATGAAACAAAATTTTGCATATTAATCCCAGCAACTTTCAGATCACTTTAATTAAAGTACATTAAAAGCTCTTCCTCGATCTCAATGTGCCTTCAGAAATTTACTTTTCCAATGACACTGCAGACACAGCAATTTACTCACTAAGTAAAAGCAGAAATCTAAAACTCATACCAACAAATGAATTAGCACTGACCCTCAGGTCAACAAAAGCCATACAAGAACAATATTTAACAGGGTGTAACAACAGTTTCTGAGTAATTTGGTAATCTTCAGCTATAATTATTGTCTTGGACTTAAATATGGCTAAGATAGTCAAACTGGTATTTTCCTCCTGACTTTGCGCTATCACAGAAGATCTGCATCAATTGAATGTAGAACAACAGAAGTGAATATTTCTCAAAACATGATTGCCAATCTTACATTGATGTATGAATGGCTGAGTTTCAGTATTTATATTTCTTAACTAGTGATGGTTTTACAAAATTAATAAATTGCTATGCTAGTAAAAAAAATAATTTAAAATCCACTTCCATAGACCACTACCATGAATGCAACAGGTTAAAAGTGAATGTTTCTACTCTGATTGTCTCTTACAACCCCATTTATAATAAGTGGATGAATAGCTGAAATTAAATTTTAATTTTTGAATCAGGTAAAGTTTTACTGAGTCCAGTCTGGATAAAATATCTAATTAAGTGTTTGTTTTAACAACCATATAAAGAGTACCTTTCCATTCAGATATTGAGAAAGAATCTAAAATCTTACAAGATCTGTAACACCAACAATAAATGAGAGGGAATGGGTGATTTTCACTGTAACTATCAAAGTACAACAAGAATGGTGTATTGATTTATGACTGTTGATAAATGAAACTGAGCTCTCTGTTCCAAAATGGCTCACCAGCAGCACAGGTAAGCTGACCATTGCTTAACTATTTCTGTGTATTCACAACTCTGTAAAAACTGGATCTTGTCAACAAGACAAAAATGACTCCAAAAACATGGGCACAAAGTAAAACTGAACCTCATGAAAGATCCATAAGTTCAATACAACAAAAAAAAAAAAGGTAAGTTTCCAAATGATTTTAAAAGCACTAATAGGGCAAATCCTGCTAATTTCGAGGGCATAATACTTTATTATCAAGTCAATTAATAATATAACAAAAAAAATCAAATTATATACATTAATTATACAAGAATATTTGCACCTGCTTGGAGTTGGAGTATGACTGGCTGAAACATATTATTAAAGGACTACATCTAGATCTAGATGGAATAAATGAAAATAGATCTTGGAGCAAAAAAGCAATTATAATTAAAACAAAAATTGCATGCCCATGACTGAACTGAGTTCACATAAATCTTACATCTAAGTAAACAAACTGAGAGGACATAATAAATTACACTGCAACAGACCTTGATCTATATAATATACTCACATGAAATCATTCATAGTCATGCTTTTGTAATGTCTTGATTATTAATCTAAATGACACATTCACAACGACACAACACTTGAATTTTTCCAATCATGACCAAAATTTGATTGACTGAAAATTTGCTACATTGTCTTTCATAGAAGTCTGACATGCTTCTACAATTTATCCCTATCTGGTCGTCCTCTCTGATAATTGCATAAGCACAGCCTATATTACTATATTAAAATAAATTAGATGTAGGCCTATAGATCTAATATTGTATGTAAATTGTAATAAGGGCCTGGGCCCACTGAACTGATGATTCAAAACTGAAAAGGACGTGAAATGGATTCTGTTACCAAAAAAAAAAAAAATGAACCACAACCTACCTGGCATTTCCCACCGTTCAACCGTTGCCGAATATTGGTATTTATATGGCCTGATGAAATAAATTCTTCGTCTTGAGTAAAATAATGACGTGTCTGATTCTGGGAAATGCTCGCCAAAACCGAAAGTGAGCAAACGCACGGTTCCCCAAGGAAAGATAACTGCCGACACTTTGACCCGAGTTCAGGGACAGAGAAATGAAAATAACCCCCAGTTCCAATTATTGAACAAAAACATCCAGTCAACAGAATAGCATTGCCATGTATTCGCTAATGTTTCAATATTTAGGATGATTGATTTTCATATTAAATTTAATAATACTGCTGAAAAATATTCAATATTCATCATCAATATCAACTTACACTGCACTTCCCTTCGAAGAGCAATGTTAAAAACTATTTGCCAGGTAATAATTCATTGGTATTTCAAGAGATTTCAAACTACTTTTTTGTTGGCACCAAACATTTAAATTGCATTATAGATTTATTCAAGACAGCTAGCACAGATCGATAGTATCTCACTTGGGATGTTCTTTTCAAATTACAAAGTTTTTTTTTTTTTAAAGCCTCTGGATTCTTCGAACAAATCTATGTCATAATTAATACATTAAGGAATCAATGGCGGTAATAATTACAAAATTTATAAACAGACAGGCTTTTCCTTGTACAAAACGTGTATTAACGAACAATAATATTGTATGAATTGCGATATTAACTGTAGAATGTATTTCGCGAGAATAGATGAGATTGTGTGGTTGAGATATAAAAGTAAGAAGACACCATCACAATTCTATCTTAAAATCCTGAGCTCCTCCAGTTCATGATATCTAATATTCAATAGCATTGTTTGTCAGATAAATCAACAAAATGATGTCGTACAGTAAAACTGTTTTTGAAAATGTGCCGTTTACATCCCTAATTTCATCTCTCGGTATCCAAAGTCCACACTTTGAAGGCTGCCAGGGTTAATGTTTTATATCGTTTTTCTTACCATTTCTCTCTATTGGCTAATAAGACAAACATCTTGCTATATCGATTTTTCATCTGCACCAACTGACTAATTTATTGCACATTTTTCGCAGATGATTAAACATTCTTACTATGGAATACAAGCCAAAGTGGCAAAAGATTTGTCCAAATTGATTTGAGTAATTCCCCCTAGTTTCATGGAGTAACATAACCTGGCCATTTTAAAAACAAGGTCTTGCTATATGGCGACAGCTCAAACCCTTTGCATTTTTTGTCACTGTTATTGCGTGAACGAAGAAGAAATAAGATTTTTTTGCATTAAGATGATATTCTTTAGCTTATGATTTCTTCATTTAGCATCGCTCTCTTCTTTGCACACCGTTAGTATTATTAACACTTTCTTTCGGAGTCTTCTATTCTTTGAATCCAAGTTTTTTTCTCTATCAAATGGGTCTCGGCAAGCAAAAGTAGGATTCCGCAAAAGTATCAAACAATTGACTATGCGTGTTTCAGCACTTGTTGTCGTGTCAGTTGTCATCATATCTGCACGCTGTTTTGAGGACGATGAAATGTTACCTCGAATAGGTTTGTGCAATTTCCCTACTGTTTTTGTCATGTATAAATGCATTTGTCAAGATCTTGACGCAGTGTAGAACAAGTAGACAGAAAAAGATGGTCCCAGGCCCAGGCTTCGAAGTCTAAATGCAGACAAGATCTAGATCTAAATTCTAGATGTAGGCGTCTAAAAGCAGCAGATAGATCTAGAGTAAAGGAAGGCATGTGCCGCCCATAAGGGCATCACAATTCACATGATCATTGTTTTGCTATGTAGTTTTTAAAGCATTTTAACCCTAGTCCTGTGCATCATGTATCCTAGTGGGACCAGTTTTCGCCACACTATGCACAGTGAGAGAAAACAGACCAGATATCAACAAAAATATTGGAATTAAAATAAAACTTTCAGTTACTTTGGGAAGATGCATCATTGATAGATCCTGACACAGTGTTTTGCTGTCCAAATGAGCCATTATCACATGATTATGTTGACCTACCTAGCCGCTGTGTGAATAGGGTCAGATCAGAAACAAATTAGAAGCTGGTCACTGGTTGGGACTACATTTTCTGTAAGTATGATAATTCAGATGGTCATGTTTCAGAATCTTGTCTATCATGTTATTCTGGCCCTCCAGAAAATTGCATCACTTGCAAAAGCATTGAGGCTGTGATTTTTGCCGCCATCCACATTATTCTGGCCCTCCAGAAAATTACATCACTTAATGCATTCACACTGTGATTTTTGCCTCCATCCATGTGGCCGCAATTTTGCGCCCTGCCGCGATTTTTTTTGCAATTTTTGCCTTTTTCCCTTTTATTTGAGGGGAAAAAATGGTGAATTTGTTCAATGACAAATACATGATCAATCCTGTAGAGTAGTTTGCACTTGGAGGCATTATTCCGCACCTGAAATTCAGGTGCTAGTCGGCCATACAACATTCTGTACCCGAAATTTGGGTACTAGTTGACCATACAGAATTCTGCACCCAAAATTTGGGTGAACTGGGATAGTGATTGTAAAGACTTTGTTATGCACCAGAGTTTCAGATGCTAAATCGTAGAGTTTTGGGTCTCGATCTAATTGATTTATAAATAGAAAAGTCTGCATCCAATTTCGGGGCTAGATCTGGCTGATTGTAAAGAATAATGTACCACACCCGAGACTTTTGTTTGTTAGGTGACTGATAGATTGTAGAGTTTGATCCATTCAATTAATTTCTAATGTACATAAATAAGTTGTTGTGGGGGGGGGGGGGGGGGGGGGGGGGGGGGGGGGGGGGGGGGGGGGGGGGGGGGGGGGGGGGGGGGGGGG
>JBCEWB010608309.1:0-18016 GCA_039654565.1 Peronia peronii
ATATCCTATTATATCGCCCACGTTTGTTTACTATGATAGCCCCCACAATTCCTTCTGGTTATGTCTAGTCATCTGCAGTGCCAGTGAATGGTAACGTCCATTAGATCCCTTTGTTTACCATGATAGCCCTCACACTCTGCTCTGTTTATCTCTTGTCATCTGCCGTGTCAGTGCCGTCTATTCTGATTCCATTTCTATTACTATATCTCATACTATCTCTTATGCCATTGCTCCTAATCCCCCAAATAACAGTATTAGATTACATTTCCTTAGTACTTATTCCATGCAGTGAAATCTCTCAGAGCTTCACAACGGAAAGTATTTCATGTTCAATGATTGTATGTTAAACATTCAACCCTACAGCTGTGCTTGAATAATTAGATCTAGTGTTTCTTAGTGAGTCAACCAAAGCATAATACCTACAATTATCAAAATCTTTTTTCCATAGCTAAATGCATGTGACCTTCTTTGTTACTGATACTGACACCGATCATTTCTCTGATGCAAATGATCATGCCACATAAATCATCGTTGTTCTCACCAGTTACTATCACGACCGCGACCGCAGACATGAGAACGCCATGACCTGCGAACTGGAGCGTGTGCTTGCTGAGTCGTCCGTTACCATTCTGTTGCTCACTCCTGGCTTTATAGACCAGTGTCTGAGCAGTTATCTCAACATTCCTGCCTTCAGGTGAGCCTTGCACAGAGCTATTCCTTCTTGATCATCACTCTTTGATATTATGCATGCATATGACGCATGATATCAGGTTATTGTACTTTTCTATGATGTACTTTCTGTTTACCGCAATATAAAGAATTGCTGAATTACGATATTCCCTATCAACGCTGAAAAATGCCGTGGTCTGTCCTAGCTTTTTTTTTCTAAACATCAAAGAAATCAAGAGACTGTGGTTGGTAAGATAACACGTGGTGGTAGACAAAGCTTCAGGGAAGGTTGCGCCATTTCGAGGAAGCGGAAACAAAATTTGGTGAAGTAACCTTAACACATTTTTTTTTTTTTATATATAGACAAGCTAATTAAGAAAGGTCTATATGAGGGGTTTTCTGCGGGCATTTCCGAAACCGGTGTAACAAAGGTCAGTGATATTCATATCTCGTCCCCTTCGCGCAAGAAAAACCCATTACAAACTCACTGATGTACATGTATATCACTCCTTCAGGCAGCTTGTGTCGGGCCCACATCCCAACCACCAACTGCTCACTCTCAGTGTAGGCGTGCCCAGCCAGCGAGTGCCCCAGCTACTGCTCATCAATGAAATCCTCTACTTCCAGCAGGACTGGCAAGTCGACATACCCACCTGGACCCGCTTTGACACAGCTGTCATGGGATTTCTACAAGGTCAGTGCGCTCGTCGTCTCTGTAACGTTAATCTCTATCCATTATATTGGGTGCTGTTACGATTTATTCTCAGGTTTGGGAACTGCATAAAACGGTTTAACTGTTTCCTCAAAGGATAGTTATATGCACAAAAACTTAATGTCCTAAACATAGTTAATATTTTGCAGAGATGTTCCGTTTGCTAAAAGTGCGATTGAAGCTGTTCCTGTACATTGTGACTGCATTATATTTCAGTATTCGTATTAGAGACTCGTAAATGTTCATGTTTTCTCTGTCTTTGGCTTTTATCATTACAGAGCAGAAAGAACTGTGGATGACACAGCACAGAGAGGATATGAGATATGAGCTCGGCAAACATACCCGCAGTGATGGAGCACATGATAGAAATTTCAATGCTGATTTCATCACCAAATGCGAACTTGGTTATGACAGTGTAGATGGAGTTTTCAGCATACGCAATGGTGAATGCTCTGATGATCTTTTCCCTCGGACAAAGACTGAAAAACAAAGAAAGTTAGATATAGATGAGTCGGAGCTCTTGGACCCTTTGTCTGTTTTGTATAATGTAGAGATGTCAGTCCCACTGGAGCAGATTTATGACATGCCCTCTCTGTATAAAACAAAAAGTGATGAAACGTGTTCTCTTCCTTCAGATTTTGTTCACAGACCCATACATGATTTTTATCAGATTTTCACTCACAGTACTATCGATGAATTGGGACATATTGAATCTTTTCTTCCTCCAGATGACTCTTGCCAGTTTGCTGAAAACGATTGTCAACAGTATATGTGGGCTGAGAACAAACTAATAAACATCCTCAGAGATGAATATAAAGACAAAGATATGATCTCCATTGAGCGAAAGACGCATGCATTGCACGATACCGAACACGACAGTCTAGAAATGGAGAGACATGTGACCCATGAAACAGAAAAAGTCACATCACCAGAGAGCGATCGTGCGGAGCAAACTCTTGGGAAATCGCAGACAACGACAAGAGCAAATCAGCTTTTGATCGATTTTTCCAACAAGCTTTTCAACAGATTAGCCTCGGACAAAATGGAAGACGTTATTGTAATACCAGAATTTATGAACGAGGATGGTGCTTGCTCGGAAGTCGCTGAAGACGAGAGTGAAGACGAGGAACTTTCATTGATTTACAGTCGGGGACACAGTCTTTTGCACACAACAATGAAGGATGAAATATCTTGGAATGAAACTTTTCAAGAGATCAGTGAATTAACATCAGTGGATATATTCCACAAACCCATACCAGACATGTCCAGTTCTTTCTATATGGAATACGACGGAGAATTCAATCATTGTGATGAACGTTACAGGAAGGACACTCCTCACAACATTGACAACAGAACTGCAATTCTGATTGCAGAGCACACAGACTGGGTACCATACGTTACTGAAAATTGTTCACTAGGAGAGCTTGCTACAGTCAGAGATTCAGGTCTGGTAGATATGACAGGTGAGGACACAGAGAAATGGTCAAGGGAGGAATATTTTTACAGAGATACGAGTGACAAGAAGGAGGGCAATGAATACAAGAGATTAGATGTCACCAACAAAGGGGGCGAACTGCCAATAATGGACTCCAGAGGTTCCAGAATTTTTTATATCACCTCCAAATGGGACGCAGATAAAAATTCACCTATAGAATGCACAAGCTCATATAATCTGACCACTGAAGACACTGCCGAAGAAAAACTAGCCAGAGTTTGTAAAGATCGATGGGCGACATCACATGGCGCATACACCACTGGGGCATGGGGTTCTTGTTCACTGGATAAACTAAACAGCAATGATGACCTTGGGAAAGAAAATGCTTCAGGCTTCTTGTGCGATCAAAACTGGGAGGAGCATAAGGCATATGAAGTTGATAGTAGGGACATATCATTCAATAATGATGAACTTTCATTTGAAGAGAGGCTTGAAAAATGGGTTGCCCATCCTGCAGATACACAAACTGCCTCAGAGAATACATATTTGAAGACTTTGGACTCAATAGTTAGTCGAACACCATTGGCAGATTTGGCGGTCGAGAGATGCCTTTTGGATACAATGCCAAATGCCCGTAAGAGTTTCTTACAACAATGGGACGATGACACCAGAGCATGCAAAACAGAACAAGATAGTTTGTATACAGGGCAGCATCCAGACTCTTCTCTAACAGATTTTCTGAAGGAAATGATTGATTATCTAACCTGTGATCAATCTATAGAAAACGGCAAAATGTCTGATTTAGATGTCCACCAAAGCCATGAATTAGATCTGTCAGTGGCAGAGACTGATAGGCAGACTGGAGATGGAGGGGCCAGTTTGGAAATCTGTCCCTCAAGATACAGATATAGAGAATCTGATTTATCGAGAGGATCGATCCCATACATTCAGGACAGAGATATTCAGGACACAGAAGGAAATGACACAACACTGTCATCTAATCAGCCAATAACGGCAGAAGTCAGACAATCGCTGACAGAGAAATCCACGGCTAGTGATAGTGAAGTTCTCATTCATGGGAAACAGCCAGACTATGTTCATGAAGACGGGGCATCATTTCTCAATACAATAGATCAACCTTCACAAAAACAAATTCTACAAAGAGAAAATGAGTCTTTTCTAGATTCACATGTCCTTGATATTTCAACTATGATCCAAACAACTAGAGAGTTAACTTCTTCTCACCACATCGCCAGAAACATGGCAAAGAATGAAATTGTTTCTTTCAGCACTATGGAAACTGAAAAGGATGATCGTTCTGGTACAGGAGATGATTCAATAGACAGGATCAGTTCCTCTGATGTCCTTCAAACTGTCAGGGATAGCACTGAGCCACGGAAAGACAATGAGCAAGTCAATGGTGTCGAAATTTGTGAGAATAAAGATACGACCAATGGCTCATTGGGTGGATTTGAGGTTGATGATGACAATGAAGAATTTGCACAAGAAGAGAACAGCTCAAATATTGTTAGACATACAACTCTGAATTTCATTCAGATTTTATCAGAAAGTGTGAAGGAAGTGCAAGAAACAACTGAAAATCCTGCCGATAGTACTGATGGTTCATGCATTGCCGCCATGGGTTTAGGCATTGAGAATGAAATGTCAAAGGTTTTGACAACGCAGACAGAAGCAGAAGATCTGGTTGCGACTTTAGCTGACATTGAGGAAGTGAAGTCAGAAAGTACAACTTCAGATAATAACAATGAGGAAGTGAAGTCTGAAGGAAAGACTTCAAGTGACAATGAAGAAGTGAAGTCAGAAAGTGCCTCTTTAGGTGACATTCAGGAAATGAAATCAAAAGATAAAACTTTAGGTAATATTGAGGAAGTAAAGTCAGAAGAAAAGACTTTAGGTGACACTGAGGAGGTGAAATCAGAAGGTACAACTTTAGGTGACACTGAGGAAGTGAAATCAAAAGGTACAACTTTAGATGACATTGAGGAAGTGAAATCAGAAAGGACCACTTTAGGTGACATTCAGGAAGTGAAATCAGAAATTATGACAGTAGGTGACACTCAGAGAGTGAGATCAAACAGTACAAGTTTAGGTAACATTGAGGCAGTAAAGTCAGAAAAGAAGTCAGAAGAAAAGACTTTAGGTGACATTGAGGAATTGAAATCAGAAGCTGCAACTTTAGGTGACAGTGACAAAGTGAAATCAGAAAGTACCACTTTAGGTGACTTTAAGGAAGTGAAATCGAACTGTACCATTTTAGGTGACATTGAGAAAGTGAAATCAGAAAGTATGACTTTAAGTAAGAAAATTGAGGAAGTGAAGAGTGGAGGAAAGGCTGTATGTGACACTGAGGAAGTGAAATTAGTAGGACAGACTTCAGATGACAACGAAGACGTGAAGTCAGAAGGAGCGACTTCAACCGATAACAAGGAAGTGAAATCAGAAAACAAGACTTTAAGTGACAATAATGAGGAAGTGAAGTTAGAAAGGACAGTTTTAGATAACATTGAGGGAATGAAGTCAGAATACCAACATTCTAATGAGATCTGTAATGTTGAACAATTACGCGGAAAGACTGTAGTGATATTAACAGAGGAAAACGAATCCGAGGCGCAAACAACCATCCGCCATCATGATCTCTCGTGCATTTACAATCAGTCACCTGAGGCAAGAATTGGCGGTGGATTTAATGCAACGAGTGTGGCTGATGCATCGAACGTGGATGAGAAATTCAATGAAGGTCAGTTGGAAGAGTGTCGTGAGAAAATATCTAATGAGATTGTTGAACCATGCCAGGACAACACTGAAGAACAAAGAGAGTCGAGTATTGCAGGAAAATCATGGCAGCTCCAAAATTTCTCCGAAGCATGTGAAGGCCAAAAACACAGTCGGAGCGCGGGTGAAGATGCTCTTGGTCACAACGTTAATCTTTTGTCAAAAAGACATAGTGATTCAATTGTTTTTAGAGCATCAAAATCAACAGACGTTGATTCCAGCATCACAACAACAGAAAATCATGATTTTAACATTAATGTAGCTGAGAAGATTGTGAAATCAGACAGTGTGTCTGGGAATGATCGACGAAAGATTTCCGAAACTATTGCCACTCACAGTATGATTACTCTCATATCAGATGAGGACGATGTCTCTCTACAAAATCAGTGCCGGGTTTCAGGTTCACTTCGAAACAACACAGAGGAGTCTTTACCAGAGTCATCGGCATTAAATCGGGATGAGGTATATAGTGAAAAATCGCAATTCGGCTCTTCAACAGAGCCGGTTCAAAATGAGAGCAGAGGCAATACAACCAATATGTCTCATTCAGCTATGACAGGTACGAATCGTGATGAAGGGGAGGGAAGCCCCTTTGAGCCACAAAGTGGGTTGACCACTGAATATGATATAGCAGGAGTTTCGAACAGAGAGCAGACCAGATTGTCTGGTGTAGAAGAAAATACTGAACATCAGCGTTCTTCATCCATTAATTGCAATGGTAAATCACCTTATAAGCGAAGAAAAGGAGATGATTCTGAACATGGCGTTTGCCCTGGTAAAACAGATCGGAACAGTGATGCTGGCAATAACGTTCCTCGTCCCATTATGACTTCATTTATCAGCAATATAGAATCACTGCAACAACAAAGTGGAGCTGTCAATATTGTCGCACAGAATATTGTTCACCAAATGAAAATCAGGGATGGGCAAGAAGAAGTCACCAATGTCGTGAATACCACTAGTGGCCAGGAGATACACAGTAACGTATTAGCACGGTCTGATATAGAGTCTTATAGTATCGAACAACATGTTTTTCAGTCGGACAAACAAGAGACATCACAACATGAGTCATGGGTAAACATAATTTCAAATGTACCCGCAATCTCTCATCCAATAAAAGACGATAAATCATCTAACATTTCAAATGTACTGCAAATTCTAAAAAAAAACGTCCATTCACAAGATGTTACTGCACGTACAAGCGACAATATTGTGGCCATTCACATTGCTATAGAAATGAACAACAAAGACTCTTCACGGCAAAAAAAGATTACTTTGGACTCGCCTGCTTCTCCCTGGAGAACAGATGAGATGAATGAAATAACTGTCACAACACAAGGCGGAGGGGTGTGGCCTAAGAAGAATCATGAAGACATCTCATCCACGACCATCATATCAAAGTCCGATACTAATGGCAAATCTGCATGTGTAATCCCTGCTTCCTCCTCAGAAACAACTAGTGTCATTTTACCGCAACTTTCCTCTCAGGTTGACATTCTGAGTTATGTAACTAACACTGAAACAACTGCAAAATCAAGCAAGCTGTTTCAGCAGAGTGTGACGGAAGCACTAAATGCTTCTTATGCTACATTGGGAGAGGAGGAAGATCACGTCTTTTTCGCCGGAGCTGTGGCAGAATCGCTGCCGCAGATACAACACAATGATGAGTTCATCTCTCTTTTGGCAGGTGCAGAATCAGTATCAAGTCCACGAGGTGTGACAGTTCACGATAGAGACAATGCTGGCATAAGTAGTAGTCCTAGAAATCCTATGGGTCACAATGATACCATTGGTGATGCATTCTCGAGTCCACGTGGACTAATGTATCAAGAAGGAGACAGTGGTTATTTTGGAGAAAAGCCTGATAGTTTATCTCATATGGATGAAAATCAAGCAGCTGGTACTGAACAAACAGAGAGATCAGCCAATATGCACAGGCCAGTCGAATATAACATTTTGTACAGAGAGGGCGATGAAACTGAAGTAAACGAAAGTGGTCCATCTAATAATCCTGTAACTCATTCAGCAGGTCATGCCGATTTCTTAAATTTGCAAACAGGAATTTGGAATTCTGACCCTTCTTTGCCATCAGCTCCAGGTGCTGCTTCCGTTCTTTGGGACGAAACAGCACCTGGGATACGCCAGACTCCAGAGCTAACCGAACAACGTAGCCAGGGAGAGGGCACATCTTCAATGAGACAACAATCCTCTGACTTTCGGTTTTACACTTACAGAGCTGATTGTGTCACTACAGAAGGTTCCTCTTTCAGTGGACACGCTGATTTAGTTCAACGTGACACACTTACCTGGCAACCGGCAGCAAATGAAGACGCTGGGGATCAAAGTGAAGCAAGCTTGAGTGCAGGTAATCAAGAGGCTGGAGATGATGGAAGGAGGTCGGAAAATGAGTACAAGGTCACACATGAAACAATTCTGTCAACTGGATCTCAGGGGCCAGGAACTGACCAAGGGGCGGCCACTGAAGCAACCCTGTCAGGTGCAGAATGGTCAAGCTCAGAGAACGCAGAACCAAAAGAAAAAGGTATGCACAACAGTGCTTGTGAATTTCTAATATGGATTAAAAATATGAATTTTTATATTGTTGTCATATTTATGATAGTAAAAGACATGCGATTTATTCAGTAAATGAGCCCGTCTGGTTGATGTAGATGTCAGATACACATTTATGAACAATTTTACATAGTTTCATGTATGCATCTTTTCCTTACAGTCTAATTATTCTCACGAAGGATGGATTATAGTTGTTTTACACATGACAGGTAATATAACGTTTTAATAGCAACAGTAGGATTGAGTTTTTTTGTTTATGTTTTTTTTATATCAGAGACCAAAAACAAAAACAAAAAAACATACGAATACGCGAGTTCTGTAGTCAGCACTTCTTTTATCTGACGACAAATGCTACCTCAAAGGAAAGAAAGAGACAAAAGGTCAGAATGAATGAGTTAATGGAGTGTCCTTGTGTTGTGGAAAACATTAAGTTTCACGTCTTTCACACACGAGTTAACAGAGTAACAAAGTGTAATTGAAAACATAAATTTCCTCGCATTTCTCCACAGCGAACTGGTGGTTGGAGATTTACAAGGGAGTTTGTCATACGCTTGCCAAGCCAGACATGCCATATATGGGCTGAACCACTACTAACAGTTTATGACAGTGAGTGAGTGAGTGAATGAGTGCGTGAGTGAGTGAGTCACTGCCTGACTGACTGACTGACTGCTTGAGTGTTTGCTGTGTGTGTATGTGTTCGCTGGCCCGAGAGGATTAACTGTATGACCACCAACAGAATGATCAGGTTTAATAATATGGCATGAGTAAATTAAAATTCCTTATTATGTGATGAAGGCCATGCATGTTGATCACAATGTCTACACTTTAGTGTACATTGCTTTGTTTTTCTCTTCTCATATTAACCATATTAAATTTAACAATAACTATTTGCTATTTTAGATATGAGAAAAGCTTTATCTAATATCTTTTGCATGAAAGTAATTTAATATCATGATAATCTTTCTCCTATTTCCTATACAATGTTTTGGGGTTTTTTTGTTTTTTTTTTTGTTGCTTTTTGTTGTTGTTTTTTTGTTTTTTGTTTTGTTTTTTGTTGTTGTTGTTTGTTTTGTTTTGTTTTAAAACAAATCTAAGTTATAATTTTTCTTTCGTTTTGATCTAAACTCAGTAATAAAGTATAAGTTGTTTAACGTATCTAAAATAGTTATATTTTGGCATATGTGGCTGTTTATATGGCAGCTTGAGAAAGTGATATTGTTTGGAGACGCAGATCTGGTAAAATTACGAGGTACTGAGTCCATAAAATGACAGGCTATTGTGTTCTTGTTTGTTCCACTTGCAAACAACAAATTATTGAAAAGTATACTTTTACTATAATTGGCATTGGATGTAGAGAACAGAGAGAAAGAGAGACAGATAGAAAGACAGACAAACAGACAGACAGCGAGAGAGAGAGGGTGTTAAGTAAGTAGACAGATACGTGAGTTGATCAATCGAAAGGTCGGTTAGTAAGTATGTAGACAGGTATTACACAGGTAGATAGATAGATAGTTAGGTAGGTAAGTAGTGGGCAGGTATGTAACAAAGTTTATAGAGAGCGAGTACAGATATAGGTGATAGTTGGTTGTCAGGTAAAGTCCAACAACCCAAATACATGCGATGTTTTTTGTCTTACAGACACTGATTAGACATATTAACCACAGATTATATCCCTTTTTTTCAAAATTCCTTGAGTTCATAAAAAGGATTCAATCGTTTCTAAAATCATTCGTTTTAACCGTTTTATTGGCTTTTAATTTCTATCTCTGTATTCTGTATTGTCTAATCACTATGCTCAGTCTGCTGGCGTCACTTATTTATCACGCTGCTCACAAGACAGGATAGAACAATAAATATAATAAACATATACTTTCGTGCAGACACCCAGCTCATTCGTTACAATAATATATATGTAAAAACGTTGGCTCAAAGGCATAAATAGAAGAACATAGCGTAGCACATACATTGTTACCATATTCATATATGTATGAATATATGAATATATGAGTGCCTGAGCAGTTTGGGGGATGGGATGTGAATTTGGGTTAAGTTAACAGTACCGGGCCATGCATATCAACCAGATATTAGTGGAATAAAATTTCTCCATCACATCTCCAACGATAAATAGGCAAAGGCTGAATTTGTTTTTCATTTGCCCTGTTTGATGCCAATGACTTTGGCAAATTATTATTATTATTATTATTATTATTATTATTATTATTACATGTATTATTCTTTTGTTTTAATCTTTTTTTTTCAAAACCTGCAAACAAGCTTGGATACTGGTGTTGTGATCGTCACTATATCTTCCGCAATTTTTTGTTCCTTTTTCATGCTTCACACACATTATGGGTCAGTAATCGAGATAAACAAATAAAAATAAGAGTTTCTATCAAAGACACAACATGCTCTCTCTCCTTCCATTCCTAAGCTTCCTCCAACCACTTCTCCACACATACCATACCAACACAATCACTATCATCTGTTATACTGTTCAGTATTATACAGATTTTAAATCTTGCATTCTAATAACCACATAACAAGTAAAGATCTATGATTGACCAGCATCCTGTTTTGAGCACCGTGAGGTAATGATTGTAAAACCATTCAGTCATCAAATACATTAATTTGGAGAAATGATCACATGCACGAACTACATGTAGACCTTACCATAAAGTCAGTATTCATTAGTGTCAACTAAGCTATTGTATGAAACATGTCTCTTAGAGAATGTATCTAGCTCTTCGTTCAAACAGCTGTATATGTCTGAAATATCAGGCCTGGTTTGTATATATCCAAACATGCACTCTCATTGTTGTTTTCTTAACTGACAGGTCACAACTGAGTTATTGTTTGTAAAATTCACACACAGTGCACCCCCACTATCCACGAAGACAACTGCATATTATATCTGGAACGTAAACAATGATTAGCAGGTCTACATTTCCAGATGAAGTGTCGTATTACTCATGTTATTTTGCTGGCTGATGGGTCCGTTTCCCGATATCTGCATCTGCTTTTACTTCCTCACGAAGAGTTTGTATTGAGGACGATTGTGCCACACCCCTCTTCTTTTTCGTCTCGATTTTGTCTTCCTTTTTATCATCAGAAACCGAATTTCTTTTTGTCATAAGAACATCTTTACTGCCAGCGACTGCCTTTTGACTCTGCTGATCTTTCGTCTCTGGTAAATCCTGGCTCTCCTTTGGTTTGACGATAGTGCTTGCCTGTGATGTGGAATTTTTCCGTAGAGGATTAGACTTATTGACTGACTCTGAGTTAGGCAGTAGAACATGTGTTCTTTGTTTATTATTTGGGACGGACTTAGGCTTAATTTCCACTCTCTCTGTTGGAGAAAAGTATTTTTTTTGTTTGATTTCTTTACCTGCAGCGGCTGTTGATTTTCTTGCTTGGTTTAATGGACCAAGACTGGGTTTCAGGGAATTTCGTTTTCCTGTTGGAGAGCCTGCATTCTGCTCCTTGATCACAAATGGATCAGACAGGCTTCGTTGCCTGAAGCCTCCAAGGGATTCTCTCAAACTTTGGGAAATGACATCTTTAGAAGATTTTGATTTGCACAGCATAGTTTTGTCTTTAACCTTTAAAGTGCCCGGCGCTTTTGAAACCATTCGATCCACATCCTTCTTTGCTTGAGGGAAATCAGTGCTTTCACTCGATTTGTTATTGCCAGGTTCTATATTCGTACTAGGTTTTGACTGTTTTTTCTTCGGTTCCAAGTCTGGATTACTTTTAGGGTCTTTAGAATCAGATGATCTATTGTTTGGGACATTCTGTTTTTCACTTGATCCGTGTTGAACATTTCCATCTTTTGCAGCAATGCTTTTACGAGAATGTTTATCATCCTTCCTAGTAGGGCTACTCTGAGGCTTAGTTTGGCTACGGGATTTTACAGACTTATTGATGTTGGTAGAATTACCTTTGTCACTGTTATCATTTCCATTATTTCTTACCAGAGATGATTTTCTATATTGCTTTGGATGATCTAGGGACTTGGATCCAGTACTGCTCTCGTCAGGCTTTTTCTCAGTGTGTTCCTTTTTTTCTTTTCTGCTTATATCCTCATTCAGCAACCTCTTACTATTGCTTTTATTGAGGACATGCTTTTTGCCGACCTCTCTATCTATTTCAGACTTCATGCCCGGAGGTGTCCCAATGCCAGGTCTAGATTGGTCAGGTTTGGTGTTTTCTCCTGATGATTCCAAAGTCATTTCTGAATCTTCGTCATTCCAAGCCACACGCCTGGGCCTGTCGCGTCCTGTCTCTTCCTGATCAACATCCTCTAATCTTTGTTTCAACTTCTTGAGGTTGGCACTCTGTTTCTCAAGCTGGCTCTGCATGTCAATCATACGAGCCGTGATCTCACCTTGGAAGCGAATAATACTCGGCCGAACTTCTAACTGGATCATGTAATCCTGCCCCAACAGGGCGTGCTGGAATTCCAACATTTTCAGGCCGTTATCAACCTGCCTCAGTTTGATGTCCGTCAATTCAAGCTCCTCCACATCATTGTTAGCCGAGAATTTCTCTCTTTGACCTAATAGTGTTAATTTCTCTTTTTTCTTCATTTCGATGTCATCACCAACTTGTTCATACGTTTCCATGAGGATTTCAAATTTTTCTTCTCGTTTTTCCAATGCATCCATTTCATCCTGTAACGATTGTAAAATTGTGTTGTTTTCTTCCATAGCAAATTTAGTTTCTATAATCTCATTTCGAATGTTTGTCGTCTTCTCGCTCTGAGTCAAGTCCCCATTGTCTACAAGCGTGTCTACAGTCTCTGAACTCGAGGCCGAGCTTGCTACAGATGGCCGACGCTGGAAAGGGAGATCGGGGTACACCTCGTGTGCCAGTACCCACCACTGTTTAGCCAGTTCAAGGCTCTTGTAAAACTTAGCAAACATGTCCGGAAGAATTCTCAGCACTGGCTCAACATTAGTTGCTGTGCGCAACAATAGGAGGTCCTGCTCACTTTCCGGCTCAAAAGTTGACGGCTGGGGTTCTTCATCGGTCAATAGGTCAGTCCAGCGATTTAAGATATCTTGCATATCTTTAACCTGTGGAAGATAAGATATTATTTGTCAGGAATGGGCAATTTTACTGCACGAATGGCGGTATAAATTTATAAAATTAATCAACAAAATCCTTCACATTTTAATGTGTAAATCGTTTCCTACTTGTTCGCTAAAACAATGAACTGTTTCATTGAGGAACATGTAAAAGAAGGGGGACACAAAAAGGGATAAAATTAGCATTATTAATGTTACACTACTCCATACATTACCCACACGTATCTGGTAACACTAAAGAAAACAAAAGGATTTTAATGAGGGTTGAAAGACCGTGAATGAATTCCCTCGTCGAAGAAATTCCTTAAAAAAAAAAAAAAAAGAAAAGAAACAAAGAAACTGGACTGCAGAACTGAACATGTATGTACTAGGTCTAGCTCCAGAGCAAACATTTCTTAGCAGCTTACAGATCTTTACTCTGATAGGGTAACTTATTACCCACAAATATTACTTCTTCTTTCAAGAATCAAATCATATCAATACGTCCAAAACTCTTTGCAGGTGGGGCGTTATATATATCTATATATATATATATATATCTAGGCCTGTTATAAACAACAACATAATTAGAAACAAGTAATGTCGGTCTTTTATGAAATGCATGGATGAGATTTTGTATTCTCAGACTGACATTTAACCTTAATCAAAAAGTTATAGGTATGTGATTTATTTCTGCTAATTTTTTACCGTGTGTCTCAGTTTATGCTCTGTGGAGCCCGTCAGTTGATCCAGGGTGGAGATCCCAAACTGTGAGTAATCTTCTCTTGTCTTCAAACCATCAACGCCTGCTTGTCCTGGCTTAGAACTTGCCACTCGTGTAGCTTGTCTGAACAACAGGATGTCAAAAAGGAAATCAATATTAATAAGCGTTAATGACAAGTTACATATTTTGTATGTTTGTGAAACTCTTCAAAGTCCTAGATTAGAATCTCAAGAATCAATCCTATAGATAAATGCTATGAAATGATTAGAGTATGATGTCTGTTTTGTAAAGCCCAGAGCAAAAACATTCTTCAGATCCTAAATTTGAACATGAAGTCTAAATTATATAGATTCGCATATAAATCACAAGAATAGATGTAGCGAAAATATTGTGTTGTGTAGAATATGCCAGAATAAAGTGTCTTGAAAACGACATATTTTGTGGTTCTTTACTCTCGACTTACAATGTCATTTCACATGGTATACCTAGGGACTGCGGCTGAAATGACTGCATAACTTATTATGCTGCCAGTAAGTGTGGGTCTTTATCATACTAGACTAATCAACTTTTGCAAGTGCAGTTTACTCAACTGAAGGCCGAGCCATGGACTGGAATCAGTCTAAAATGTCTTATCAAGGCACATACACATACAAACACACACACACACACAGATTTTCAAGATCTTCATACAGGATCCTTATTCGACAGATGGAATAAAATTTTTGGTATATAGGTGGAAAAGGAAGCTTTGTCTTTCTTCTGAATTAAATGTAACGGTGGATTGTTAGAGAATGTTCATTGCACTTTTTTATGTTGAAGATTCATCCCATCTCGGGTTTAGCCTGCATGTTCATAAAATGTAAATGACACCATTGACTGGTCCATGGAATGGCATAAACGAATTATAATTAGCCTGGGTTTCGTGGGAAATTGATGGCTGATTTAAATTGCTAATTAAATTAGGTGGGCAGTTAGTATTGATTGCCTATGAATGTATACATCTAAGTGGCTTATAGCCGATGACAGAACGGAACAAAAGATTTCCAAAGATTTCTGTTTGAAAAAAAACACAGACACACAAAAAGATTATAACAATCTTCAATCTCTTTATGGTATTAATATTTTTGATCGAAGTAACCCACTTTTGTCTCTGCAGCAGGGAATGGACTCCCTCAGAGTCGTAGACCAATGTCAAACTAACCTATCTATTCTGTCTACATCTGTCATGGTTTGTATAATATAAAGCAGTATTTTACTTACAACAACTTGATCTGCATCTATCATTGTCCCGTCCACATTAGTGGTGTTAAGTTCAAAATAGGAAAGAAAAATAGATAACATACACCGCTGCTTCAGCGAACGCATGCAGGTTAGATCTCATATCCTATACATCTGAAAAAGTAGTTGAGAATAGATGAAATATTATCCTAGGAACTTACCTTGAAGCATAATCAGGATCATAGTAGCAAAAGTACAGATCCCCATATATCTCATCGAACATACGCTTGGCCTCCGTCATACAGAAGATGGCGTAGAAGAAATTTTCCATATACATCAAAGCGCTGGCATCGGTGGCCTTCAGACTACCTGCCTCTTTCTTCATCATTGTCATTTTTACCACTCTACGAAGCTCAGCCAGGGACCTGGAAACAGAGGAGACTTCACCTTGGAAAATCGCTTCGTAAAAAAGCCCCTCCGCCCCCCTCCCCCCCCCCCCCAAAAAAAAACCACCCAGATCGTCGATATTTTATGCTACATTATATTTGTCAGCAAAAATGAGAAATGAGGTAGAGAAATAACTCAGAAAACAGCACCGATTACGCCTTGATCTCTTGATCTTTCTCTCTCTCTGTCTTTCTCTCTCCTCATTCTCTTTCTCTTCCTTTCTTTCCCTCTTTCTTCATTGCCATTTTTCCCTCTCTATCTTTCTCTCTTTCCCACTCATACACACCTGTAGATACACATACCTGCGTGATACACTTTGTCATCCTCTTTCTGTCTCCCTCTCTCCCTCCTTCCCTCTCTCTCTCTCTTTCTCTCCTTCCCTGTCTCTTAATGTATACTCAACGACCTCTCCTAAAGAAATGATAAGTATTATAAACGTTCACGTCATAAGACATCCAAATCCAAATAAATGTTTAAAAAAGAGTGCTCAAAGCATTAAATAAAAATCAGCATACAAAAGGAAGACTGGTGTCTATTTCTGTTACATACCGAATGCTAATCAAGGATTCTGACGTAGAGGAATTGGACATTACCAGCGTGTCCAGAACTTGTTTGAGAGACTCGATGGAAAAGCGAGACATGCCATGCTGTAGAAATCTTTGTAAGCCGTGTGTTTTCTCACGGAACACGGCCTCCCCAGTGTCCTCTTCGTCAGGCTAGAGGAGAAATGGTTACATAGTCAGTTGACAATAAAGCTGGGGTGTCAAATTCGATCGCACAGGGGTGGGGGGGGGGGGGGGGACCCAAATCCCTCTTCAGGTTGCGGGCCAGGCTTGATAAACAATCATTTCATTGAGCAGTGGAAAACTAAACCTTTTTTAAAGAACAAAAGAAATAAAACAGACAAAAGTTAAAAGAGTAACAAATCAAGGCAAACCAATTTTCGCTCTTGTGCCAGTTTGTCAGAGCTGGATGTTTGGCTGGTATCTTTTCTTGGCAACAAGTTCGTTTATGTTTGGAGTAAGGTTCTCTGTTATGGAGATTCTCAGGATGGACTGCTCATGTTCATCAGTGAGACGACTCCTGCATGATGTTTTGTTAATCCTCATCACAAGAAACGGCTGCTCACACAGATATGTACTACCAAACACGCTCAAGGTTCGAACCGCATGTAGACGAAGCTGGGACATCGCTTCAGGAATGAAAGAATGAAACGAGTGGCCTATGCGGTCCCCACAGTGTCGTGCTTTGCCTTTAGTGCCCTGTTACACTGCAGCTCTATGAGCTCCATCTGCAAATGTATTGGTGCAGTTTTCACGTCGATGGCAAATGGCTTGCGAAATATTTCGAAATTACTTTTCTGTGCTTCAGAGTCACTAAAGTGCCGTGCGAACTCAGCGCGAAGTGAGCTCAGCACAGCAGTTCAGCAATGTGTGCATTTGGGAACACCATAGAGCTGACTTGGTTCAACATTGCTTTGCAAAAAGGAAAATGGGACAAGTTGCATGATCGGTGCATTTGTGTCTCCCGTAAGTGCTCGAGGGGATTGAAAGACGTATATAGACCGTCACCG
Organism: Peronia peronii; assembly: GCA_039654565.1. NCBI lineage: Eukaryota > Metazoa > Mollusca > Gastropoda > Systellommatophora > Onchidiidae > Peronia > Peronia peronii. The sequence continues at coordinate 17,209 of JBCEWB010608309.1, forward strand.
TAAGCGCAGCTTCATTTGAAATGCCTTCAGTGCATCATACACTTTGACATACGTTGTCAAAAATGTCTTTTCCCGTCGCTGCCCCATGCGTGGATTTTATGTCCAATAATTGCGATTTGCACTTGATATCGCCGGGTCATTAGAAAGTATGTGCCTCAAATTCTCTCGCGGGCCTGATAGAATTGTACGTCGGGTTGGATGTGGCCCTAGGGTCTTGAGTTTGACATCTGTGACATAAAGGAATCGTGGACCCGTTAAAATTCTTTGCCTAGTGGTATCAACTTCCATTCTATTTTGTATGCCTATCTTAGCCTCCTGTTTTACAGTGACTCCCAGAATTGCATGAGTACGGATTTGAGACATATTAGAAAACGGCATACAGGCACCGTCAGGAGAGGCCTAATACGGAACCCACAGGGAGCAAGTTGCAGAGGCAGACCAAGTGAATACTTGGCAGAGTTGAGGTTGAGATTGGGATTATAGAAGGTGAGACTGACTTGGTGCACAATCGAAAAGAAAGCACATAACAGGAGAGCCTGGAAATCGTTTGTAGAGGACCTCTGCTCAGCTACGGGTAAAAATATTGATGATGATGATGATGATGATGATGATGATGATGATTCAGTGATGTCACTCTTAGAGATAAATATTAAAGGGGTAGTGCAACGTCACGGACACCCTATACTATTTTTTGTAAAAGAATAAACTTCTAGTAGCCAAAAACATGTTTCCGGTGTTATTTTTGCGAAAACATCGCCGTTAATGTGTTTATTTTGCAAAATAAGACGGCTTGCGGTTCTGCGTTTTC
>JBCEWB010608420.1:0-18012 GCA_039654565.1 Peronia peronii
AGATAGATAGATAGATAGATAGATAGATAGATAGATAGATAGATAGATAGATAGTTAGATAGATAGATAGATAGATAACGAAAAAAAATATGGATGAGAATAAAGAATAAGAAAGAAGGAAACAATTGAGACAGGAGAGAGAGAGAGAGAGAGAGAGAGAATTTTTAAGGAGAAGGGAGAGCCAAAAAGGCTGGAAGAGGACGACTTGGAAGCCAGAGGGAGAGAGCGAGAGGGCGAGAGAGAAAGAAAGGGATAAAGAGAGATGAAAAAGAAAGGAATAAAGAAGGAGAAAGACCTTAAAGGCAAAAGGGAGAGAGAAAGACTGAAAGGGAGACAAAGAGGAAGAATCACAAATGAGGTCAGTCAGATAGTGTGTCGTTTAAGTGCCACATTGCTTTAAACAGCTGTCATTTAAACGGATTATAGTGAACGCATTGATCTAAATTCAGTCACCAGGCTGCTCTCATTCACTTTCTCGTTTTCTCCTGAGTTCTTAGTCTTCTCTCCTTCTCTATCCGCTTTTCTCTCCCTTTCTTTCTATTCTTTCTTCTTCCACCTTTCTACAATTTTCTCATCAAGCTCATTTCCTTCCTTCCCTCCTTCCTTCTCTCTCTCTCTCTTCACTTTCTCAGTACTCTACATCTGTCTCCTGTCTCCCATTTATTTTTTCTCTCATGAGAGAGAGAGAGAGAGAAAGAGGATAGAGAGAGTCAGCAAAGAAACAGAGAGAGAGAGAAAAAGAAAGTGCGAACGTCTAAACACGTAGGGAGAGAGAGAAAGTGAAGAAATATATAAAGAGAGAAAGTGTAGACACATAAAGAGAGAGGGAGAGAGAAAAATTAAAGAAAACAATTGAGAACGTGAAGAAACAGAAGAAACAGAATATGAAGTAACATAAAAATAGAGAGAAGGCGGAGACATAAAAAGAAGAAAGAGAGAAAGAGACTGAAGAAATGAAAAGAAAAAGAGAGAAAGGACGTGGAGAAACATAGAATGAGAGATACACATACAAAAAAAGGAAAGAATCACAGAACGAGAGAGAGAGGGGGGATGGGAGAGAGAGAGAGAAAGTTAAGAAACATAAAGAGGAAAAAAAGGAGGAAAAAAACATAGGCAGAAAGAGAGAAAGTGCAGAAGCATAGAAAGATATTGAGAAAAGTGAAAAAATGGAAAGAGAGAAAGTGAAGAAAAAACGGACATAGAGAGAGAAAAGGTGGAGAAACATAGAGAGAAAAACTGAAAGAAAGAGAAAGTGAAAAAAAAATACAATTAGAGAGAAAGAAAAGAACCCAAACTGGAAAAAAAAAAACAATAGAGAGAAAGACAATGAAGAAATGTGGAGAAAAAGAGAGAAAGTGAAGAAACAATGAGAGAAAACAAGTGAAAGAGACTCAGAGAGAAAGTGAAGAAACATACAGAGAAAGAGAAAGTGAAAAAAAAAATACAATTAGAGAGAAAGAAAAGAACCCAAACTGGAAAAAAAAACAATAGAGAGAAAGACAATGAAGAAATGTGGAGAAAAAGAGAGAAAGTGAAGAAACAGACAGAGAGAGAGAGAGTGAGAGAGAGAGACTGAGAGAGAGAGAGAGAAGGAAAGGCGAGGAGGGAGGTGAGATGAGAAGGTGAAAAGCTACAGCCCCATAAACCATGATAAGAAACTTGGAATGTGTGCAAATACATCATAAAATCAGAGTCAACTCTAAATTCCATTGTTTTGTTTTTACCACGTTTATTTGATAAAGAAAGCATCCATCAATAGTTGAAAAAAAAAAGAAACGAAACGAAACAAACAGATGATTGTTTTTTAAAAACCAAAACAAAAAGGAAAAACTTGGAACGGGACAAAACAACGGATGGCAGCTTACTCACATCCGTAATCATTAATAAACAAACAAACAAACAAACAAAACTGCGCCAAAACAATTACAGAATAACAAGAAATCACAAAATGCATGATTGTTGCCACTGAGGAACAGAAAAAAAATCGGGTGGCTAAAAGTGAAAGGATAACATTTAGATCTGGCAAGGCAAGCATGCTATAAGCTCAGACTTTGAGAAGTTTGTTCAGTGTCAAAAACGATATACCGCACATACTTACCGAGATCTTTCTCTCTCTTCTCACACACAACACGACACGTCACGACACGAGACATTCATCACAGTAGCTGAACTGACTAACTTCAAAAAACACTCTGAATGTAACTTTTGTTCAGATTTTGTATAGTGCGTGATATCTTTCCAAAACTCCTCTGTAAACTGTAAGTTTTTCACCAGCGCGTTCAGCTCTAAACTGATTATTGTGAAATTTGTCAGACAAAAATGTCAAATTAATGATCTTGATATAGTTATACTAGTTTTGTTTGTATTCAACAATTAAACTCTCTCTTAGCTACATAATATTTTATAAAGATGAGGTCTGCGACATTTGGGTGAAGAGTTTTGCTGGAAATAAGTAAGCAAAAAAGAAAAAAAACAAAGAAAAGGCAATAAAGTATTGAATTCTGTCAGTGGGCACAGAAATCACATATATCAATGTCAACGTACCCTTTGATTGCTCGACTTCAGCGGGAACATACACTGGCATATGTGATCTTTATGATTGTACGACACTTCCCTGACATCTGCCTGGAGCAACAAATGACAACAACAACGATTTCAAACACAACAGCCACATCAACAAACAACACCAGCAGCAGCAGCGGCGGCAGCAATGAGAATCAACGGCAACAACAACAATTATAGTCGCACATTCTCAGACTGACAGTTATAATTGGACACTTGCCAGTCCCATTATCTCAAACACTGCTGTCAGTATTTTAGGACAATTTGTAATTCTATCCTTGAAATCAAAATTGTCTGAAATTTAGCTGACCCCAAAATTTCCAAAAATCAGGTGAACACAATACGGTCTTCAGGATCGGGCTAATTTCATTGATATTAGAAGAAAAAAAATGTTAATGCCATTCACATAACATATTCTCATAAAATGACCGTGACTCCTAAGACAATATACATGCAATTCGGTTTTTAAGGATCACAATATGATGAAGACTTCATCTCAAAACAAGGATGAAAGAGGAAGTTGATGGGGAGGTTTGTTTCTTTTTCTTTCTGTTTTCTTTTAGCCCTATATGAGTCGCTCGATGTACTGAAATACTGGACTTTGTATGATGACGTGTCAGAATTTCCTTGATGACGTCAATATCCATACTTAACTCATTCACTCCAAACCACTCATTGGGGTGAACAATTTCAGCGTGAGTCTACACTATAATTTATAGTACAAGCCATAGGTCTAAATCTAATTAACCCAGCCCAATCATACAAACATAACTGTCATCTCTCGTTAACTTTCCAATGCATGATCGATACAGGATGTGCTTCTGGCTCCAACAGTTATAGCTTCAACACTGAAAGTGAAATAAACATTTAAGTCATGGCTTCATTAAACTATTATAAATATTTAAATCCGAAGAGAATCAGTTTTAAAAAATGACAAGTTAATATTGAAAGATGATATACATGTACATGTACTGTGAGTACTGGTTACCATATACATGTAAATGCACTGTCTATATATTGTTAGGAGGGAGACTCAAGTGCCATGAAAAATAGGTAAGTCTTTGAACAGATTGATCTCTTGAAGGTTAAAGAATGACAATTTATGCTTCAAGATGACAAAGGAGTACTGTGCTATTCAGAAAGGAATATTTGGAGTCCTGTACTATAACAGCCTGTGCTATTTGCAAAGAAATTCCCATGCTAAATGTTCATTTAATGAGCAAATCTTTGAGGAGATCAGCTCTTAACACTACTAGGGTTAACCTAACACCTAGACTGCATAACAAGAGTAAAATCGATAATCTTTAAGATTTCACTCCAGACTCAGAAATCTTGTTATCTAAGTGTACACCAAATGCGATAAGTAGATCTTTTGGTTCTCACTATTTGACCAAAAACAACAACGAAACAAAACAAAACAAAAAAAACCCCTTGATTTTTATAATGAGAAAGAAAGGGAAAGGCAACAAAACGTATGTCTGTGACTTTTGGAAGTGAAGGGGTTAACCTCTAGTGTAAAATAACTAACAGAGACTATGGAAACCTAGATTTGACCCTAAAGGTATTAAGCAATTAATCTGACAGAGACAGAACATCAGCACAAAATGAATGATATGCAAAAGCCTTCCACATCGATAAATACATATATGAACGTTGACCAATGTCACTGTTTTAAAGAAATCACAATTGCATGGAGTTGAGACTTTTTTTCCCACAAAAATTAACTTGATCCTGAATATCGACTGACCTACATGTACTTTTAATTGACTTTTTGTGAATTTGACAGTTAAGGCAAGTTGGCTTTCAAAGACTAACTTGCAAATTTTCTGTAAACAACAACATCACTTAAGACAATCAGGCTTTGACAGATCAGAGACGAGATACAGTGCACATCTGGCTGATAAAAAAAGAAGAAAAAAGTGATGACATTGTCACAGAAATGAATAGCTGGGATACATCAAAGCATGACTTCAAAATGTGGCAATTTCTCCAGGGCCGGTTTATAACAGAACAACTGGTAATTTGATGGCCAAAATGCCACATCCGCTACTCTTAGATACTATGTACTACTACACTACATTTCCACTTTGAAATCTCCTCCCACACTATCCAGGATGTAAAATAATATCTTTTATTTATTAGTTTCGCTGTACAATCTTAAATAATCCCAGTACCTTTTTCACATGTTTTTTCTCATTCGTAAAATTGTTCAACCGTACTGGATGCAATGTAACTGTGATCATGCTGATGTGCCGTTAAATCCCAACACAAACAAAACACAAATTTAACAATCCCTGATCCTTGGTTTGTTCACTTTTTTATGATATACTTCTCGTTTGCTAAAACCATGATGTACAGCTGTGTTTTGCTATGCCTATTTCACATGACAAAAATACAGTGGTTTGTCTTAGCTCTGAGCATTACAGGAGTCAAGAAAGAAATACATGTCTAGTGACTGGTAAGAATCAGGTGCTGCGACAGATCAGACTTCAAGGTAGACTCAACTATTTGAAGATGCCAGAACTAGGTGAATCCTATCCTTTAGACATAAACATCTACCCAGTTTATTCTGTTATAAATCAGCCACTTTGGACAGTACATACATGGGAAGAGACAGCGCACAATGAACTGTGATTGTATTCATAAACATATATTTTTCATGTTCCAGTTGTATGCATACATATGAAAAAAAAAGCAAAATAAAACAAAATGTTACACATTGGATTATGAAAAAAGAAAGTAGGACTGGATGATTTGAAAAAAAAAAAAAAAAAAGAAAAGAATTGGAGAAACTGAAATAATAATGGATAAAAAATAATAATAGTTGTAATCATTAATATGGTACCAACCATACTAATTAATAACAACAATAACGACAATTTCAAGTTACACAAAGGTCAATGTATGATAGATAATATTACGGCTGTTGACTGATGTACACCAGACTGAATATACTGCTGTACGCAAAGGGAATCATACACGTTTGGATACCATAGTTTGCTATGTACACAAGACAAGTGTGAACTGACCTTCTTCTAGAACATACAGGTCACTATCAAAATTACATCATCATCATCATCATCATCACTTTATATAAATGCCTTGAACTGAATTTTAAGACAAGAAGTGTCAACCAGTTACTAACTAAATACATTGTTTTTAAAAAAGCAAATAATCTGGAGAATTAATAAGTTCAAAATTAATTAACTGATGATGGAACATGCTAAATTTCCAAGTCCGCCCTATCAAACATCATCACTGTCATCATCATCATGTCACAGTACAACATCAGCAAAACAACAGCAAAGGTGTAGTGTGAGAAGACAGGTAGAAACAATAGACAGAAAAAGAAAAAATGTTGAATGAAACAAATCAAACAACATGGGTGCAACTTTTGCCCGAGCAAAAACAAATCTGAAAACTCAAATAGTATCTCGAGTTTCATTAAATCAGAATCAGTATCAATTCAGTTGTAACTGAGCGTAAATGAAATCAATTTTAATCCTAGAAGTCTCAAGAGGTAATTATCTCCCAACTTCACCTCACCTTACCTCACATCAGCTATTTAATTCCATGACCTCATCGATGTCGTACCAGCGTCCAACCTAACAATCCGCACATCCCAACCCCTTATCTTTTCCAACACTTTTTTGTCATAAATCATCTAGGTGAGAATTATTTGTGATGACTCTCGAGGTAGATACTGAGCTTACGTTGAACAACATATCAGTGGAGGTAGGGCTGAACTGTGCCAGACACCCCATGCCATTTGTGTTAGAAAAATACACATGTATTCAGATGTATATATGGGTAATAAAACAATGTACGGAGTTATCTTCTATCACATTTTATTCTAGTCTGAAAAGCCACTCATCAAAATACATAAAAATATGTCTCACAGCCACTCAAAATGGGTTGTATGTTAACTTTCACACTGTGAAATAAATTTTGATCTGACTTGACAGTAACCAGAGTTACTGCAAGTTGAAGAATAAGGTACGACCCCTAGCACTGACGACAATCAGGGGGGACATTCGGCAAAAATAAAAAGTGCAGCACATTATCTAAATATTCACCATACAACATCCTGACAGAATCTGCTCCTAAGAACAATAATTTCTTATTCACAGACGAATGTTCTTTCAATTTCTGCGAAATGAAATCAATGATATCAGACCAAGTTCATCACATTCAAGTTTAATTTTGAGTCCAGCAACTTACAACTCATTCTAACTGGCTGTGAAAAATACATGTCTTGATTCTAGGGACATAAATTGGCATTTTTCTGAGCAAACTACCTTCTTACTAGAACTGCCACAATGTGAAGTTAAATCGAAAAGCATTCTGGAAATTTGAACTGATAATTACAGAAGCATCATCGCGACCAAATTTCATACATTATGAACTTCGATATGAATTTTACCTAGGCCTATTTATGATTTTATAAGGATTACAGAACATGAAAACAAACAAAAAAAAATGTAATAAATCATGGAAAAACACTTTTTAATACAACTTTAGAATCTTTTCACTGGTAAATCTGCAGGAAAAATTTTCTTGGAATCAGCCAAAACTTTGCACCCATGACAGAAGGAAAATGATGACATATGGTGTAGCAGACCAGATATAGAGAAATAGATGAGGAAAGAGAGAAGAAAGACAGCTGAAAAAACAACTAACTGGACAGAGAGAATGAGAAAGAGAGAGAGAGAGGGTGAGAGACACACAGAGAAAGAAAGGGATATATTACATAATATATAGTGTATAGTGAGAGGAGGGGGGGGGGGGAATGAGAAAGGTGAAGAGATAGAGGGAAAATGAGGGAACAAACAGAGAGAAAAAGAGAAGACAGACTGGCAGAGAAAGAAGAGAAAGAGCTGACAAAAAGCTGAAAAAACAGAGAAAGTCAGAGACAGACAGAGACCATAAGAATATGTGTAATTATAGAGAAAGAGAGGGAGAGAGACGAAAAATTGGAACAGCATAAAATGATTATATAGTAGAATAAAATGCATAATATATTACACACGTATATACACATATATGTACATAGTCTCAACTGCTGAACTGTAAAAATGGTGCCATGAGGTACAAAATATATCATACACACATAGACACAGAAACCAATATGTCAAGGCGACAGGATGAAACAAATAATCTCCTATCAAATCACTATTAAATATTTCAAATATAGAGTCATGGGTGTCAACAGAACAGAAAACAAGTGTATTAAACTTTGGCCAGAACAAAGAAAAAAAAAAAAATCAAAAAATGATTTAAATCCTGACTCAGGTTTTCATTTTGAGAGAGATGAGAGAGATGTTCAAAGTTAACTCTTGTGACCTCCTGGTTAGTAAAAAAAGCTAAAACTGAATTTAAAAAACAAAACACCAGACCCATTTCCCCTGGCCGCAGGACTGATAGGAAACACAGCAACTGCTTGAGTTCTAGCAAAGAATAATGATGGGTATGCCAGCCATTTCTGATACATGTATGTGAGATTATGTAAAAAATCTGTCAAATATGTCACATTTGTTATGGACATAAATTAAATAATGATTCAAACCTTGAATGCCAGATTGTCCTAGGTATCTGTGCCATTGTTTTAAAAAAATTGCAATGATTATGGAGTTTGGACATTTTTTTTTAATGAAAATGAACTTGATTATAAATATTGACTTTGCCTTCCTTCACTTTTCATATTTAAAAGAATTTAATCTGTCCCTAAAGCTTCAAAATTCAGACAGAAAAGTTAGGCCACTTCAATTTGCTAGACAGCTGCCATACAAAATAAGGACTGTATAGTACAGAGGAAGAAGGAAAGAAAATTCACTTTTCTTGCTGCTATTTGAAACTCATGAAATGAAAAACTATGAAAAAATGATTATGAACAGAAAATGATGCCTTCACGACATGATGAGACTTTCAGACTTTTCATTTTCACATGTTTCAAATAACAACACAAGAAAGTGGGTTTTTTTCTGAATTTACAATGTTTTTCTTCTTTACACCTCAATAGCAAAAGATAGTAATTAGACCAATGGTCAAACTGGCTCATTGTCTCACAATAAAGGCAGTGATACTTCATACACTTGGCAGTCAAGGATTGAATTGGGAACACACTCCAGTTTCCTTTCTCTGCTCTTCACTTCCTTCTGCACAAAAGCCTATCCAAAAACTGTACACATGTTTATCACTGATCTACAATGACAGGATATATCAGACTTAGGCCAAAATGCAAGAAATGTCTCTTGCCATTCTTGAGCATGAATGCTATCAGAAAATATCAGTAACAAGAAAATGAGACGATAGAATGCATGAAATGATTTGTGCTGTAAACGTTTTTCCTCACCATGGATGCTGAAATGACATTTATCATTATCTATCGCAGAGCATGGATGATATAAATAAAACGGGGGGGGGGGGAGAAATTGCCAATTCTCTAGAATTTCTAAAAATATTGATAATCATAGCAACGGTAATGTATTTGGTGAAATGCCTTGCCAAGAAAACACAAGTCTGACAAAAACTGAGATTAAATTTTCCTATTGTACTGTTAAAAAACAACAGACGAAACAAATGCATTTTTGGGAGGAATGAAGTGAAAAATTTTATGTTCTCTATTCGTCATCTCGTTTGAAGGCATCTTGAAGCAAAGTGATACAATGAACTGGGAAAGTTATTACGCCTATAGCTGAATTAATGGCTAAGTGATTAAACTGTGATTACAACATACTGTATTATGAAAGTAAATGAAAACAGACGAAGTTTTTCATGGAAAAAAAAGCTTTTAAAAGAAAAAAATATTTCTCGTTATTTAAAAAATTTTGGTCAATTACTTTCTCTCTCTTTCTTTAGATTTAGATACTATCATCTATTAGGAATACTAAGCGGGCAGAATGACAGAAGTCCAGTTGTCAATATCTTCATAGTTGCCACCCATGGGTGAAGTCCTGAACCTTGAGTATCTCACTTAAAAAGATGACTGGAAGGAATAGCCACTATCGTCCATAGCAATGGTTTGAATAAATAACTTCAAGAAACAAAAAGCACAGAAATCTTTAAGAACAAAAAATTCAATTTTCTCCTACACGTCAAAAATGGACATATAGGTGTTTCTTCTCCCTTGGTCTATTATATACATATATCTGAACTGTTATTGAATATATATTTACATATAATCCTACATTTGCATCACAACAAATGTTGATAGGCCTGGGTCAACACTATGTTGTAAATGACAAAAAAAAAAAAAAATAAAAAAACAAATAAGCTCACTTATATTTATTCTTACTGTATTTTACATGACATTTTCCCCCCAAGAAGTATCACATTTTGCTGTCTTCGAAAAGTTGCATATAATATGACATTTCTTGAGAAAAACTGTCCTAGCAACTGTCCAAGCTGTCATACCAAATGACAGCATGATGACACATATGATGACATAGGAATGCAAATTTCAGTTAGAGAGGGAAAAAATATATTTAAAACATTTGCACTACACATGAAAAGTTCATTAGAGTTATGTTACATACATGCCATGTTTATATAAATATATCTAAAGCCTCAACATCATTTTTTTGTTTTGCCATATAACATCAAGTAAGTAACAAATTGTTACAATAGTATATAAAGTAACACAGTTGTTACCATAACATGTAAAATAGCACATGTGACAAAATGTAGCAAATGATATAAAGTAATTCACAAAGTAATAATGTTATAATACATTCATAAATACCAAATGTTACAATGGTACTTAAAGTAACAAATTTTACAATATTATCTAAAGTAACAAATGTTACAATAATAGAGTACCAATTGTTACAATAGTATATAAAGTAAAAAATTTTATAATAACGTTTAAAGAAACAAGTGTTACAATACTACAGAAAGTGACAAACATTGAGTCAAAAAAAAAAAAAAAGGTTACTGTCTTAGCTGGAGGCAAGACTTATTACAATGCCATAAAATAGATAACGATAACTACATATTGACAAGCATATGGAAAATGGTGAATTCACAACATCAATCATTAAATACATGCAATGAAGTAACCCGTGTTACTTTTCATGTCAGAAGGTAACTTCAATAACAATCATTACAATCCTGCCAATAGTAACAGACAGCGCCCTGGTTCCTTTCCCAACAGGTGCCATTTACACACTTGGTAAGATGACTGCAATGTTCAATGCTCAGTTCACCTCTTAATTTCTCACCTGTCAATGTCTTCTAACCACCACACAAACAGACCAACAAATGAACAAACAAATGACCACGGTGATCCATCAACACTTTTTGTATCTGTTCAGAAATATTAAATATTTATATCCATTTTAGAAATGCCGGTCTAATCTTTACCAACGCATACCTTACCAGATAACAAAGCGGACAACTGTTCCATGAAATCAAATGTTTGTTTGTTGTACATCCAGACACAGAGTAGGAGCTGATTCTTGGCAAATGAACCAATGATCACACTTATCCAACACTACGTCCACTTGGTTTAATAATTTTCTACACATTCTTGTTGAATTAGAACATCCTTCTTGTTCTTTCAACAAGAAAAGGAATGCATCAATTATAATATACAGACAAGAGCAAGATTCTGATTACTAACAAAACAGAAAAATTTGATAAGCAAATAATCGTAACGATATTTCAAGATTTCGGATTAGACTGTCAATAGAATTCACCAATATCCTGGGAATTACCATAGACTCATGTGATTGGCCTTGCTTCGGCCGGCTGTAAGTTTGCCTCACTTTTTGGTTTGACCTTGTTATAATGGGCAGGAGATTCTTGACTAAAATTCTTCGCTGTGAGCCTATTGAACCTAGATGCTCTCCACAGAATAGTAGTCATGAGTAGTGTTGGTTAATGATGTAGGAAAACTCCTGCCGTACTTCCGCTTTGGGTTTTCCCGAAATCTTGTATTCTGCTATTCCTACAAATGTTCTATTGAATCCCAATCGCGCTCCTTTCTCAGATGAGGAATCTATCAATACTTACTGAGATGAGACTTTCTGGTTATAAACAAACAAACAGACCAACACACAAACAAACAAATAACCACAGTATTTTCTAAACTTCAGATAAGACTCATTTTCTGCAATGTTCTATCAAATCCCAACCCTCCTATGCAAGCTAGATACTAGTTATTAGCAAAGAAATAAACAAAGAAACAAACACACAAACAGATGAATAACCACAGCAAACAATAAAGATTTTACATCCATCATTCCATCATTCTCTATGAGGGCTATTTCTCCATCACATCTCCGCTGCTCCACCTTGCTCCTTCTAACAAAAACAGAAGCGATCATAACTTCTTCAGGCAAGAGCTGAATTCCACTTGTCAACAAACCAAACAATACCAGCAGGTACAAACAATGTAGGTACACAACATATCACTCTTGGGTGCATTTATATTAATATGCACATTTTTTGTGCATATCTACATTAAAAAAAAAAATAAGAGGAAAGATTTCTAAATAACTATCAAAGAGTTCTGTGTTCCAAAAACCTACACATTACAGAAGGCTGACAAGTACTGACAATTTTTTTTCTGCATACGACAGTCATAGGTTTCTGCGCCAGTATGAACTGACCCTGCTGTGCAAGTGGAGACAAAAGATTTCTCACTCCCCTGTTTTTTTGTCAGTCGCATATTGTGAATCTAAATGCGTCGCTAGTCTGACATCGTCCAAAACTTTCAATCCAACCCAAGCTTTGCTTCTTAAAATTTCAAACAAAAGTGAAACTGACCAAAACTTCCTAAGAGAAGAGCTAGATTCTGGTTATTAGTAAACAAACGAACAAACATGTAAATAACCATGGTCATCTATTAAGATTTCATTAAGTTGTCATTTTCACGAGGTTTTATGTTCTCGTTATGTCAAACCTTATGAGACTGTCTCCTTTGCCATGACAAACCTCATGAGGTCACCTGTCCTTGGCTATGACAAACCTCAGGAAGTTATGTCCTGGTTGCTAAATCTTACAACGTTGTGTGTCTCGGCTATGTCGATTCTCTAGCAAGTTCACTTTCTTTGGCTCTGTCGAACCTTATGAGGTTATTTGTACTGACTCGTTATGTTGAACCTCATGAACTTAGCTTTGGTAGACCTCATGCAAGTTATCTTTCTTTGGTTTTGTCCAGTTCATTCATTCTTTGGTCCTGTCAAACCTCATGGGGCTTTATGTCATGTCAAACCTCATGGGGCTTTATGTCGTGTCAAACCTCATGGGGCTTTATGTCGTGTCAAACCTCATGGGGCTTTATGTCGTGTCTTCATATAAGTTACTTGTTCTCGGCTATGATTTAGTCATTGAGGTATGATTCATCATTTCCAGCACCCAAAATTCAGCCGATTCAGAATAAAAAAAAGTCTTTTCTGCTGAACTGTACCTTATTCCTTATTCGAAACTCCCGGAACTGACCTTAAAATTTCTGGTCCCACATTCATGTGAAGGTCATTACAGAGGCTACTAATATGGCTGTCTTATGAAGGTTGTGTTAAATGCAGGTTCATCAGCAAAGACACTGTACCATGTTGTACAGGTTGGGTGGCCTATGAGATATTGGCTGACCTTGCTATGCAGGTTGGTCTCTGGAGACAGTATGACAGTCAGTGAGGCTTTGATATATACTCCTGTATATATCAAATACTGGGCATCGAGATAGGTGGTCTGTCTGTGGAGGTTTGGTACATCACATGGGAAATGTCACAAACTTATATCTATTTTACCTTTTTCGGTCAAGGTGCACACATCCCTTGTAAAAACAGTCATAAATAAGATATGACCTTCTTAGACAGGAGGAATTTGTCCCAGGGTGGTGTATATATCTATCTTCTTTCTCTATTTGCAAAAGTTTGTAAATAAATTCCTTTGATCTGGAAAATTACCTAAAACAGGTGACCTTCTCTGACAAGTAAAAATCTGTCAGATGTTGTTGGTTGCAAACTAGTGCCCTCTATACAGAGGTCTCCTAAGTTCAAAAGCAGTATCTTTTCTCTTGTGTTCTCTGGGAGATATAAAATCCAGGTCCAATTTATCACAAAATGCCTGGTCTTCTTGTACAGGTAATCTGCATGTTTGTGACCTCTTTACAGAGACTCAGTTTCTTTGCTGAGACAGGTACAAGTTGAATCCAGTTATGACCGTCTTATACATGTAATCTGTCCAAAGTGGTTGGATGCATACCTGTGTTGGATGCATACCTGTGACCTTCTTAAAGAGGTTCCCCTTCTTGTCTATCCGAAAGACACAAATTCAGCTATGACCTTCTTGGACAGTAATCTGGCCAAAACAGGAATGCAGTCTGTGACCTTTATATAGAGGTTCCTCTTCTTGTTTTTTTAAAAAAAACCCTGATGTGGCCTTCATGGACAGGTAAAAATCTGTCTTTCCATGACACAAGGGATGTGAGTGACCTTATATAGAAGGAAGTGGTAGAACATATCAGGAAATAGTTCAGTATTTCTGGTGTGGTGTTGGAAATGCTCCAAATGCAAAAGGTAATTAGTTTATCCAAGACAGGAATGTTTTGCGTAAAGGGTGGGATACGGTTTGACGAAGAATTGGTAAGGGGTGAAGAAGAAAAAATGACCTCTGTGACCTCCAGGTTTTTTGCGTATATACGTTGGCGCCATTGCCAAGAGCCAGGCGAGGAAAGAATGCTAGGGTAATTTTAATAGAAAGGGGTCACATGATCAAAGGATGGTCTCTGATTGGCCTGCGATGACGTCATCGAGCAAGACGTCATGGCCAAACCTTCATGCGCTGGTTTCCGACTGACCAGGGGCTGGGAGGTGGGAGCCGCCGGAGGTCAAGGCAGCGGCAAGGCTGGGCAGGGCCCCAGTTGAACTGCTTGGCTGATTGGCTGAGGAGTGGGGCATGGTCCCGCCCAGTAGCTGATGATTGGTCAGAGCTTGGAGATTGATTGCTCCACCCTGGCTGCTATTCCCGCCACCAAAGGTTGCCAAGGTGTTGGGGGCGGTGCTCTGAAGTCCCATGCTGCTGTTGTTGGTGAGGAGGAGGCCGGTGCCACCGCTGCTGCTGTTGTTGTTGTTGCTGCTGCTGCTGGGGTTGATCAAACTGCTGCTAAGGTTGTTGCCGCTGTTCAGACTCAGGATGCCGGGGTTAATGCCGCTAGCGGTGGCACCGCTGCTACTGGCACCACTGGTGTTGAGACCGGTATTGGCAAGGGCTGCAGAGGTGGGCACCAAACTGGAGTGGTAAGCATGGTGGATGACAGCTGGTCTCTGGCGCTGACCGGCTGTTGGCAGGGTGAGGGTGTGGTTGTGACCGGGGAGTGGGCCGAGACCGGGGTTCTTGGGATGTCCCAGCATACGGGGTGGCTGGTAAGGCGGAGGCGGGTAGTCCTCGAAGACGTAGGGGACGCCTCGGAGCTCCTTCTGCTGTGTCAGATGTGCATGGTGGGCATGATGAGGGTGGGCATGGGCGTGATGGTGGGCATGCGGATGATGGGCCAGCGTTCCATGTGGCGACCGCACCTGTCGCATGTGGAGGCCGCCGTTGGCCAAGCCAGTGTTGATACTCTCGTAACTCCGTCTCTCAGGGATAACCTCATAGTAATTCTCTGAGCTGCTCTGGCTATAGTCGACTTGCTCACGGTCCGAAAGGGACGGGTTGACGTAGAAGATGTCGTCCTGCGTCATGGTGGCCTGGGAGGATGTGACTGAGCTCCCTTTGCCTTTGGCTGCATTCTTCATGCCCATGAACCACAGACCGAAGAAGACTGCAGCCAGAATCAAGCCTAGTCCGGCCACGATGCCCAGCGAGATGGACAGGTACTTGTAGACATCCTCATTAGTGGAGGACTCTCGGTTGTTCACCAGATATCCGACATAAGAGTTCCAACCAGAAGATGGTGCAAGCGGATCTTCTTCACACTCGCCATAGTAACCTGGGTAAAAAACACAAATCAGCGTAAATTAACTCTGGTTAAAAAGCATGGACAAGTCATTAATCGCTGGATATGAACAGAGAAATCGGGGGTTGAGAATGGGACGAAGGTCCTCTGATAAACATGTTTTTATATTGCAATAATTGAAAGAACATTTATATCTAAACATAACAATATATGTTTTGCGCCCAGAGCAAATGAGGCAGAAGTCGTGCAGGGCGATTTCGAGTTACGGCCATTTTAAACTATTTTCTGACACAGATACCACTTTTTCTTTTTCTTAGGTTAAAAAAAGGTTAAATTTTCATTTTGTGAAAGAAAGAAAAATGTTGGTATCTGATTTGGGAAATAGTTAAAAATGGCCCTAGATCGAGATTGCTTGGCACGACTTCTGACTCATTTGCCCTGGGCGCAAGACATACATTGCTCTTATGGGCGGACTCCAAATATGTAAGGATGTTGTGAGTGAAAATATAGATTTACGATGTGCTAATTTTTCTTCTGATTTTAGCTTCTGCTAAAACAGGCATGTCCAAAGTCTGGGCCGGAATTTAATTACGACCGTGTTCAAATTTTCACTGGCTCACAGCCCCTTTGATGTTTTTAATGAACCTAGATATGTCTAATCATCCCCCCCGTCAAGACTTTTTCTTCATTTTATGTCATCTTCAAATATGAAAGGAAGAATGATTTTTGGTAAAAAACTAGTTTAAATTTATTTCAATGTGAAATAAACAGCATGTCATTTATAGTAAAAAATACATTTGCATTTAATGTTGATGGTTCCAATAATATACAACTGAAAGGTCGGACCCCACATATTTTCATCTCACCAAATCTGGCAATCTTTGAAAAAAAAGTTTGGCACCCCTGTGCGAAACGGTCAGGCTATATATATTATGTCTTCAATTGACACTCTAGCTACAGTCAAACCAGTTCAAACCTTTTTTTTCAACATATGAAAGTGTTTGAATTAAGGTTAGCACTCAGTCAATTTAATGGAAAACTGACTTTGACTGGCTGCAAGACTTTTGAGGTTGATATTTCTGTCTGTTGTATTAACAAGTGGCAGTGCTATTGTAGACAAAAGGATATGATAGATTGACAGACATAGAAAAACAGGTTGATAGGTAGGTAAGTACACGATAGATAGACAGGTAGGTAGACAGGAAAGCAGGCACGCAGGTAAGGTAAATAAGTGGGTAGGCAGGTAGGTAGGTAGTTGGGTAAACAGATAAAAAATGGAAATAACATTTGTGAGCCCCGGCAAAAAAACAGCTACACTTCAAAATTTCAAAATTGAGTTCAGCATTGTGTGTGAAAATAAATCATTTCTGAGCATTTTTCATTTTATTTCATCCAATTCTGACAAATAAAACCTGAGATATGCCAGTTTTTGTACCATGGGGGTCAAAAATGCAAAAGAGAGAAATTCAGCTTTAAAGCTGAGGAAGTTCTTTTTTATCCCCCCTTGTACAAAGAAAACAGAAAAGTGCATGATGATGCAAGCCATCGGGAAACCTGCTATCTTCTGTCTGTGACGAGTCAGGTAGTGTTACAAGAACTTTTAAAAATTATGTTTAATTGCTCAATTTTGAAATTTTTACAGTGTCCGTACATGCTAAACATGTTTAGGAAATCAATTATGGTGAAAACCCAAAATCAGTGGGTAGGTCCAAAATTGACTTTGAGAGCCTGTAGCTCTGTTCGAATGAATGTGACTTCAGCCCGGTTTTCGCTTGAGCCCACACGTATATGGCACAAACATAAAAAAAATGTTATAGAACAAGACCTTTCACAACTCACTTGTGATGTTGAAAGTGTATTTCAAGTTGAGTGGTCCTGCACTGTCGCAGCGACTAAGGGCAAAGAACCAGGTCCTGGTGACTGACGAGCGGAAAATTCTCTCCCCTAAACAGACGAAAAAAGCCTCGCCAGTTTCATTCCATACTGTACAGCCGCTGGAGTCGTTGGTGGCTCGCAGTGGAATCACCTGGGAAAAGAAGATACAGAGGGGCATTTTAGTTATTTTCAGATGAGATGGAGAGAAACAGAAAATGAAAGAAAGAGAAGAGAGAGAACAAACGAGACTGACAAAGAACTGAGATCAGAGACAGAAAGAGAGAGAGAGAGAGAGAGGAGAGTAACATGATATATGGATCCAAAGGGTTTGTCCAATAAATATTAAAAGACGAGCATTTCCCAGGGCTTCTGTCAAATTTTACATGACGCAAAGATAGACAAGATAGATAGATACATGCCTACATAGACAGACAGACAGACAGACAGACAGACAGATAGATAGATAGATGGCCAGATAGACAGACAGACACACAGACAGGCAGGTAGGTAAGTGGGTAGGTAGATATCTAGGTATGTAGGTGGACTTATAAGTATGCAAGTAGGTAGATAAATAGGTAGACATAGTGATTTATAGAAAGATAGATAGATAGATTGATAGATAGATAGATAGATAGATAGATAGATAGATAGATAGATAGATAGATAGATAGATA
>JBCEWB010608531.1:0-18011 GCA_039654565.1 Peronia peronii
AGATAGATAGATAGATAGATAGATAGATAGATAGATAGATAGATAGATAGACAGATAGATAGATAGATAGACAGACAAAAACGAACTATCCGGTTAATATATCTGCGATAATTATCAAGCCACCTGTGTTCCTAATATACCTGGTTTAAGACGACTGTGGTAACTTAAGCGCTATCCTCGGCCAGACAGCGAGACACTGGTTGAGTGTGTGCCCGCCATCATCTGAGTTTTGGCCTCCGTCGGATGGATGATGCTGAGCGTCCTCCCGCTGTCACACTCCATGAGAACATCGTTCCGCAAGGGGACCGGCTGCCGGCCGTTCATCAGGCCCACACAGCTGGGGTGATGGCGTTTGCAAGACACGCAGTTGGAGCCCGTACAGTTGTACAATTGGAGATACTGAAGATAGTCGCCTGGAGTGGACAAACAGCAGCAGCGAAATCAATTTAAGTATAATGTTCATGGGCATGGCGATTTTTATGTACAATTCGATCCCACATGGAACTGAAATGATGCCCGCAATTGTTTTCGCGAGTCAGGGGAGCGAAAAAAAACAAAAAAACTATGATGATAATAATGTTCATGCACACGTTTCGAGGTCTACTATTTTACAAACATAACTACCTAAGACAATGACATGGAGCTAAAAACAACAGAAGGAAAATGATTGGTATTTTTCTATTTCTTTTCACAGAAGAAGCGTTTGTGAAGGTATATTGTAGATCACATGTAGAACACACGAAATCCTTTCGATGTTAAGAATTAAGGATGTAGCATAATCAGTAAAGTTTCTGTCTGCAAAGAAAGTGCTTTTCATTGATTTTCTTCTATTCATTAGAGCGAAATTAATTAAATTAGAAACTTTTTCTCCAGAACTATAGCAAGAATGATTTTCTCTAGCCCCGCCCATCCCTTTCAATGGGAACTTGATTGGTCAGAATAAAGAAAGTACATGTATCATGAAGAAGATTTGCTCCGCCCTTATCCACTTACATGGTGCTTTTGGCTCTTCCCTCTCGCCACAAGCCACGAATCTGTAGTCCTCACAGGCACCAGTCTGGGTAGAGAAGAGGGTGGGGTAAGGGCACTCTAGCAGATAGTCCATGTACTCCAGGGCGTTTCCTTGTGCAGCACAGTGGTAGTACTGCCCACACTTACTGGCGTCTGGCACCGCAGCCTGGGGGTTGTTCTGACAGATAGCCTGGATGTACTCTGATCAAAGCAGATAGATAGATAAGAGAGAGAGAGAGAGAGATGGCGATTTGTAATACCAACTGAGATTTCAGAGAGTGGACATAAAAGTGACAAACTAAAAAATGGTCATCTGTCGAAAACTACGATATTTTATCATTTCAGTATTGTGACCACAATCGTGGACATATTTTCAAGGTGGTAGTAATATAAATTTATAACAACAACAACAACAACAACAATAACAACAACGACAACAACAAAAATAACAACAACAACAACAACAGCAGCAGCAGCAACAACAACAACAGCCAACCAAGCATGCAACGCAAGCAAGCAAGCAAACCAACCAACCAACAACTTACCAATCAATCAACCAACCAACCAACCAAGCAACCAACCAACCAAGCAACCAACCAACCATCAACCAGCCAACTAGCCAACCAGTAAACAAAACATAACAAAACTTACTCCAGATTTGACCCACACATCTGGTAGCATCTACCTGACCAGCAGGCTCACATTTACTGTTTCTCTGGGCAGTGGCGTACAATTTGCCTTGCGGACAGGCCGTCGGAATTGCCTGAGGATGGAGAAAGAAATAGTCGGTGCTTATTTCATCATTGTATAACCAATACGATTTTTGTCGTTCAAATGTTCATTTTTCACCTTAATTTTTGAAAATTATTTTATTTCGTTTCATTTCATTTTGAAAATGTATTCTTATTTTATATTATTTTTGTATTTTTGTATTTTGACCGCTATCCTAAATAGACAGTAAATATCGAGTACTATGAACCATGGGCTAACGCTCCGTAGTACATGGGAGAGAGGGTGTTCTTGGAAAACGTGTCTAAATTGTGAGGGCGATCTTGACAAAGACTGTCTGGCTTACCTGACTGTCTGACTTACCTGACCATTCATACAAATGACATAACTGGCACAGTCCCAGGGCACATCGGTGACGTAAGCGTCGTTCTCGGTCCTGGAGCACAGAAAATCCAGAGAGAGACGTCTGGCGTAATGAGCTGACGTCAATTGTACCAGTGACGTCATCAAGGCCAGGACACACACGTTAATGACGTCACACATGTTGGATGGATACAGTAGAGGGTCAGAATGCGCTGTGGAGCAAAAAGAATAAATACCTATAATTATCTTCTCTAGACAAGAATAACATGAAATTTGATGTCAAAGTAGTACAAAAAAAAAGCATCAGAAGGAAGTTCTGATTTATTTAAAGTTGTTCGGTATTTAGATAATTTTTTTTCTTTTTGGTGAGACTTATAAGAAATCTATAATTTTCATATTTATATTATGCTAATTTTGAAAACAAAAAAGTAGAAAAAAAAAATTCGGCAAACTTTCTGCCGATATATCGTTCGATATCGAAATCAATATATATATCAGGAAAAAAGCCAAATCAGTTCTAATTTTGGACGGCTATTGACAATAAAATTATGTAAGTATAGAAAGAAAATTTCATGATATGTACTGTTTTCTGCTGTCCTCGTGTAATTTGCCCCTGCCACATTCTAGAATGATTTTTACTCCTAGAAATGTCAAGAACCAGTCTGTTCAAAGGTTCCATCATCTTACCTTGCATATGAATCCCTTTCAAGTAAAACATAAATCTGAATTACAAGACACCTGCCTAATATTGCCAAACTAGTGTTTCTTGAAATGAATCAGTATATCTTTAAAGGAACAACTTTGACTCCAGCAGTTTTTTGTAACATTTCTCCCTCTGTCTGCCCTGAACGGCTGCAAATTGATACCAGGATAATTCTTAATGAGAATCATCCATTAGTAAAGGTAGACAAGAAGAAGAGATACGTTTGTGCCAAGTATGGAAAGCGTTTATTGTTCTTGTTTTGTTTGTTTGTCCTTTTTTCTGCTTTTTTGGGGGGTCTTGTGATGCAAGGTAAAATACAAATGTATTATAGTTTTAATTCAGTTTCATTCATAACATTTTTGACTTTATGTAAATCATACAGTACAGGACTGGCTATTGTAATTTCATTGTCAGCACGACAATGATGGGGCGGGCCAGATGTGAAATACTGCGCTCCGACAGCCAAATTTCTTTTACAGCTTATACTGTTGTATCTGATGTGGTCAGTTCGCTCTTGCTGTGTATATATATGTTACCTTAGCAATGTTCATGCAGATAATTGGGTGGAAAAATCGTATCAGTTCAGTATTATTTCTATGTTCGTGCCGTCTTATGACAATCCCCAGTTGTTAGAGTTGGAAACCTCTCTTCATTTCTTGGGCAAGATTTGAACCTTGGACTTGTCTAAAAATTGAATTATATAATCATCGATTGACGGTATATGTCTTAACATTCAAGCCATGATGATTTATATAACATGACAACGATAAAAAAAAAAGAAGAAGAGGAGGAGGATAAAGAAGAGGATAATGTGATGATTAAACAACAGCAACAACAACGTTATTGTATATGATATGTGCTTACCTGCTACAGTTCTATACTAAACAACACCGGTGCTGAAAACAAAGTCACGTTGTGACTGATGGAGTAGGGCACACACATGTACAGATGTTTTAGTAGTTTGCAGTCGTCACCCCATGCACATCTGATTAACTTTTCCCAGGAAACGGAAGGTGAAGATTTCCGGGTTCAGAAGCAGCCACCAGAGGTTGTAATGATCTCACAATAGTTCCTGCCTATAATGATCTTACAATAGATCCTGCATATTATACAGGGAACACAGGATCGATCAAATATCTATGGATATCTTTCTTTATTTTGTGTAACTAGAGCTGTGAACTTGACCCTTCTACCGCTGTCATGGGATCGGATCATGGAATTTCCTTTGTTCAAACCCGTCTCCTTTCCTGTAGCCCATATGGCAGTATCTGTCCTCTTCCTCTTACTAAATTCCTTTTAACCCTTTTCACTGTTTCCAGTTCGTTTTCTGTTGTTTTTCCTCGTTAAATCAACAACTCTTTTCAATTTTTACAGTAAAAAATCATGACAATATTTACAGAGTTATCATATCAAAATCAGATTTTGTGTCTTCGATGAAGATTTAGCTCGGTATCTAAAACCTCAACACAGACATTATTCTTGAGGTAAAAATTCTGGATTTCAATGAGTTAACCCCTCCCCCCATCCCCAGTCTTTACCTATAGCTTTCTCCCATTATAGACGGCCGATGTCTGCGCATTGATGGATGGAAGACCAGAGCTAGTGCAGGACCATCAAAAGCCTACCAGATGACAAGCGAAGACATGTGTATTGATAGCATAGCATAGATTGTCAAAACAGGGCACAGCAACAGCAACTATTTGCACGTTTCAACCTCTGGACACAGAATAGTGGGCGGCAACGTGAAAACACCTCTCCTTCCCCTCCCCCCTCTCCACTGTGTCAAATTGGGCAGGATAGCTTGTGATTGGGATTGTCTCCCCTGTATGCGCAACATTTGTGTGACGTCAGAGCTACTGCAGACTGATTTACCAAGTGCTTCAAGCCCACAGTAGATCAGTGAATACTTCAGAAAATGAAAAATTCAACTCAATCAGTACTATAATGATAATAATAATAATAATAACAATATGTGTAAATTATCTCATCTATGAAATTCTTCCCCATGCAATCGTGCCACTGCATTTGTTTTCCCACAGAAATTGTGACCTACACCTCTACTGCATAATTTCCTTGCTCGGGGCCATGGTTACTCTGGCACATTTGAATAATTCTATTATTTTTCCAGCACTTTTTTTCCTCCATACTTGTGATATTGAAAACGTTCATAGTATATTTATTTACAGACTTCGCCCCACCAGAGTTGCCATGTTCGCAGTTACAGCCTATCATATTTTCCATTCACCAGTCCCACTGGTCGTCTGACAACCAAAGTTATTATCTGTCCTATGCGGCCCGTTTTTGACGTGAACATTTTACACAGGACCTTTCCCGTGCCTTATAGGCCCACTTCTAGTACAGTTGCGATTTCCAATATTATTTTGTACATTGCCCGAGTCTACTGCAGTGGTGACCTGATGAATAAAAGAGTACAGCAGAAATAAGTGGAGGATTGAAGTTTCTTGGTCAAAAACAGATCCCTGTACACGTACATTCGCGTCATTACGCACACAGGATCTTCTTATGTCCCCTAGTAGTTTGACACGTCTGGCCGGACAGGAGAAACTGTTGCCTATCAGATATACCATCAATCTCTCAATACGAGAAGCTTCCTTTCCTCTGTAGACTTACATAAAATCCCCCCCCCCCCCACCTCTCTTTCTCTCTTCAAATAGCGAAAAAAAAAAAAAACTACTACAGGACAGATGGAAATGCAAATGGTCATAAATGATCAGATTAGAAGTTCCAGACAGGTGGATTTTGTTAAATTATTTCTCTTGATTTGTGGCGTCGATGAAATTAAACTTAGGACACATTTTCTTGTATATTTTGTTTATATTGTAGGGTACTAAACGGACAGCACAAGACTAGCCTTGTAAATACGGCTGGATACATAGAAAAACAAAACCAAAAAAAAAAGTAATAAAAAGAGAAAGCAAGTGAGAAATAGATAAATAAATAAAGAAAGAAAGAAGAAATAAAGAAAGAACGAAGGAAAGAAAGAAAGAATCAACCAAGTATCGTGCATCCCCATTGCCCATAAAACGATTAAGAGGCAGAGATAAAGCCAACTCTTCATCTCTGCCGTCCACTCTTGGTCCAGTCTCTTCGTCTTCTCTCTCTCTTCCCTCTCTCAGTTACTCCTGGTCAAAACGTGCACAGATAAAGAACTGACCTGACATTGATGAGGCTGACCCCTGGTCAGACAGGCCCATAACAGTTTAACCCTGGACGGGGCCAATCTTCTTGAAATAGCTGATTATTTTAATCGAGCTATTGAATGACTTTCACAATAAACCTGAGCCATTGCGACAAGCCAGCCAAACTATTTCCCTCCGTAAATTACCAAAATACAAGAGGTCTAACACAAACATTGTAGAGACGGCAGAAATCACTTTTGTCTTACTATCTGAAACATGAGTAACGGAACATTCTGAAAATTCACCATGTGATAAAACTGCTTTTTTCTTTCATAATACATGTAATACATTTGTCATGGGTTTTGTTTTTTTTTTTGCTCCAAACGTTGCAAGGGAAAGAAAATGGGCAATGTTTGTTTTTTTTTACCTTCTTTGCGATGCTCGTATTTTCCCTTTAAGACTTGGAAAAGGGAAGTAACAACTGGTAGCAAAAAATGGCTCATTATACAACTCAGAAACAGAGCACTCGGAAATTGTCACGTCTTACACGTAAATAAATATTAATGGTCTTTATCGAGATAATACTATACAGTTATGTGTATTCTCGATTATAAACAGCAAACAGGAGTCAACGACGAATATGTAAGTGGTGTGAGAAAAAGAACAACAAAACTTCTGTGATCCGGCCATGCTTTAAAATCTAATCGTTTTGAGATCTAATCGTTTTGAGATCTAATCAAGAATGCTTTCATTCTCTATAGGCTTTTCGACTTCTTGCCAGTGGCTATCTCGGTTCAAGACAGTCAGTCAAACTCCAGAGCACAATGAAATGAACTAGAAGAATAGAACGACAGAGGTAGAAACTGGTGGACAATATCAGAGAATGGACAGAACTCCGCTTTGCCACAATCCAAACCATGGTCAGAGATGGGGGAGTTATTAAAACAAGCGTCCTCACTGCTGTCCAGATGATCCAAACTATTATGTGAGCTATGAGTTTGAACAGACATTCTAAGGGTTAAGGAAACGTGAAGGGGACGGGCGGGGATTAGAGGGATTGACAGAACGGGCTGTCACTGTCATTGTCAAACCATCAAGGAACATCCGGGCACATGTACAGACAGACAAGGAAAAGTTCTGTTGAGCGCTGTGACCAGTCAAGGACCAAAGTAGTGTGTCATAGTGGAGTTTGTAGATATTCACAACATGAAGCCCCCCCCCCCCTCCCCCTCCCCCCACAAAGAAAGATGGACATTAACTGATAACATTATTTTGCATTTCTTGATGTTTATTTTTGTTTTAATTTTTTTTAGCATAATAATATTCTTAGACCGTGGTAAACTTAGAATTATATGTATATCGCATAACTGGACGTAAGAAGCGCACAGACTTCAGTATTTATCTTTATACATGTAGTTTATAATCCTTCTAATTCTGTAACTACAATGCAAAGTAAAACTTAAAGCAAATAAGTTCTTATTTGCTACCGCCCATCTACACTGTATTTCAGGTTCACCCAGTCGAATCACCCCTGAACACATAAGAAAATACACCGCTTATAGCAACTTTCATCAAGTCAAAAATCGCCACCACTCCTATACATAATGGTAATATAATTATATGTATACAAATCATTCCAACTGCAGCCAGTTAACTTATAAGAATTTGAAAATGACAGCATTCATTCCTGGCCAATGAAAGTGTTTGTCAGAAAAAGATGCCATCCTTCCTACACTGACCAAAACTGCCATCAGCGTTATGAAAGAAGCAGCAACGGTTGATGGAAATTGATGGTCGTCAGGTTAAGAAACATTCTACTCGTAGGGGCGAGAGAGGGTTAATGCTAAGTTATATTCTTTTCTTATCTAAACCACCTTGTGTATTTTATTTTTACAATGGCATGGAATGAGGGTGTGCTGGACACATTGTAGTTGACAGACAGATACACACATGCAAATATGGAAGCACAGTACATATGTGCTTGAAAAGATAAGTTCTGTTTATTTTCCCAAGTATTCTAGTCCCTTTACACAAACAACGAGCTTTTACTTGCAAAACTTTTCTAAGTTCCCTTCCAGGAGGTGACAACAACGTGGAGGAGCTGGACGTACATGTGTTATGTTCTATATACACTGTACGTCTTTCAACCTCCTGGTGGAGGTTACCTCGATCGTACATGTGTTGGCAGAAGCCAAATCTCTGTTTGCAGTTGAAAGCCTTCTATCAATGTAATTGGCTGGAGGTATTTTTCTTTCTTTCTTTCTGTTGTTATTTTGATTTGCTTCTCGGCCTTACTTCCCCCTTTTTCTCCTCTCCACTCCCATCCCCACCCCAATGTGCCAAAATGTGACAGGATTGATCTAGGAAATAAATGTCAAGGGAAAACCAGGAGAAAACAAGATAGTTCAGAACAAGAAAAACAGCAGATATCTTCATAAAAAAATCATGCTGATATTGTCATCCAAACAAAGAATCTCATGAGCTATGATTGATTAGGCAGAAATATCGCAAGGCCTCTGCTGGGGAAGAAAAGATCACAAGAAGAAGAAAAAGCACTAAAACCCTTCCTATCCCAAACTAGCTTACCCTCTCTCTCTCTTTTTTTCCCACATACACATAAAAAAGAAATAAAGAAACAGCATGTCATAAGTTGATTGATTGTCATAGTAAAAATGAATCCTGTCCCTGGTGTGCATACCTAAGAAAGCTGACCTTGCCCTGATGTGTCCTGTGGTAGAACATTTTGTACTTTGAGACTTTGGGTAAAAACTATCATACAGCTATTATTATCTTGTAAGGTTGCACATAGGATAAAAAAAAGATACAAGAAAACCACTCTGAGTATGTGACAGCACTGTATTTTATTTCTTTGTTGTCAAAAGGGCAAGAAATACATTAACAAAAAGAATCTGTGCCTCAACACACACAATTTGATTTTATGTCCCCATATCTCTCTGAGATTTGGTAAATGTATAGTACAGGACTTTGTTTCGATATGTGGAAAAGTCAGGCACAACTTTGCTTTCTTGGTATTATTAAGTTCAGAAATATGTTACGTTACATTCTATAATATGTCTTTCAACCTCCTAGTGGAGGTTATCTCGACGGGGTTTTGTTTAAAACAAATAACAAACAAACAGAAAGCAAATCAAATTTTTCCTTAAAAAAAAAAAAAAACAAAATTTAAAAAAAACAAAACTTTTCTTGGTCACTCGTGGGTCCCTTGCTACTGTTATTTTGGTATGCCACATCCCTAGTATCCGTATTTCCTACTCTATTTTTCCCTACTCTATCTACACAGGAATGAGCCCTTCTGGACAGAGACTCTAGACTCTGCCGACATGGAAATCCGCCGGGGGACGAGATTGCAGTATCTTTGTTTGGTCGATTTGGGAACACTGGCGAAGCCGAGTAGTCCAACCTGTTCCCCCCCGATCAGAGATGTGGATCCGTAAAATACATCGTGTTATTGTTTGAGAGATGGGGACACAGAAGAAGCTATGTAGTCTTTTGTTGTCCTCTGCCGGCCGAGATACATGAGGTGATAGACAGAACCCCATAACCCATTGCGACCTAGGTACTCCCCAATATGTACATAATGTATATAAAATAAATATCATCCAAATAAATATCGTAACTCTGTCTAAATAAATATCGTTAAAAATTAATGTTGTAAAAGTAGGCATGCAAAGGAAATCAGAAATAAAGATCAGAAATATGTGCATGATTTTGTAGTCTGCACTTCCAGAATGCTTGATGAAAATAGCACAATTCTGCACGATGCACTTTAACACTGACTGGTAAACGGTGCAAGATTCTATTTTATTTTCACGATGCTTAAACGTAAATGCGCTGAAACTTTGCAGTCTGCATTTAATTTACAAATATCTTGCCTGAAAGAGAAAACAAGTGCACAAATGTGCAAATCTCTTATTGGAGACAACAGACACAAGAAACAGGATTTCACAGTTTGTATTTTTAACAGCTTTGGCAAACAGTGCAGGATTTTGCTGTTTGTACTTCCCACTGATGACTGCAGGGGTTCCCACACAGTGCTCTCATAATGTGCACTACATAAGGTCACAGGCTGACTTGGAAACTACTGGCAAACTCTTTCATAACAATAGCGAAGACGACGTGTCCCACTGAGACAAGATTATACCTTACAGATAGAGAATAAATCAATAGTTCTTTTCAGTATTTTGCTTTATATATGCCAATTATATTGAAAATTTTTCATTCTGGAAAGTGTAGAAAACCTGGATGAAATGAGACAAAACACAGCAGTCTGCTACTGTTTCAATGCTTATCTTATGATGGAATGTGACCAGATAAATGAAGCTGGAACCAGAAGTAAGGGAGTTCCATTTAAACACAATGACTGTTTCCCTGTTTGTTTATTTTAAGAGGAAACTAATGTCTGGTACAGCTGCCTCATGAACAAGGATGATGGCTGTTATCTGAACCTCACGTTTGTCATTTGCACTGTATGAGAATTTGGCTTCTACTCTGAACTAGGTCTGGATAGAGAGCACAACACTGCTGGATTTCAATAACAATGAGATGCACTAGCTATAAGCCAGTGTAAAACTTTGAGTTGATTACAAATATGTGTTAAGTATGTGTTTGCACAGGCAAATTTCATCAATAATTATGTATTTGTACAACACATAACAAAGCAGCATAAGTGTTGTCATACAAGTTCTCCTACAACCTACAGTCATGCCCTCAATGCTGTCTCATGCAAATAATAATCCAATGATACACTTGATGAAACAAGGAAGTGAAATAACTCATCAAAGATAAACATGATAAGATACTGTAAATCTATACTATAAATCTGCAACAAAACAATAAATGGCTTATGGATTCAAAAACTACAGAATGTATCCGTATGAAATTTGGCACACAACATTGTTGCCCACAGATCTGTGTTTTACTTACATAAAGCCAAAAAAGCTGACTATGTTTGACGTTATTCTAAAAAGGTGATAATAATTGAATAGTAAACTCACAAAAGTGTTTGATCCAAATTGTGCATTCGACAGAATGATACATTCAAAATACCAAACACATTTTCTTTGAGTTGCATTCAGTTACAACAAACACCAACATCGAATTGTGCATGCTTGCCACACACTTTAAAGCGTCGGGCAGTATCAGTTTGACATATATATTAAAAAATCTCCCACAAAAGCCGTGGGTTCTCTTCTAGTATGATAATAAAGGAAGATGTATTTCTGGAGATACATCAATCAAATTGCTGGAGTGTAAGATAACAAATAGGAAAAATAAAGTTTAAAAACAGCTTAACAGATTGGGGATACTAAGACTCTGACATTTGATAAATGAACAGCTATACAAGTTCATGTATGTGTATTATGATAATCCTCCAGGCAAAAGCAAGTAAATTATCAGTCAGAACAATCATATATCTGTAACAGTGAGAGCCCTGGGACTGTCAAAGAGAGCTCTGCAATTCCAGCTCAGGTCTTGCTAAATCTGTTGGTCAATTTCAGGTACACATTTCCAGTGCTACCTTCCTACATAACATGTAAATGAGAAGCCTCAGTGACTGTCACAGGGAACTGTTGTAATATGCCACTTAAATTTTATATTTCTGACATTCATGTTTTCAGTAAATATAGATCTATGTATTTTATTTTTCTGCAGGTGCAAAAGTGGAAGCTTGATGACTGTTGCATGCAACCCTTGTCATATGCCATTCATAATCATATTCAATCTCTGTCATTCAATTTACAGTAAATATGTATATTTTATTCTTTCACAAATACAAAAACAGAAGCTTTGGTGCCAGTCATGGTATATTTTGTCCTACTCAATTCAGTGGTAGGAAAACTCCTCAGGTTTTCGGTCCAGATGTAGTTGATCGGGGTGCTCTAACCATTCTGCCATATCATGCGTACCACTGTTTTTAGGGCATAACTTATTGATTCTATTTAAATCTACTGTCCGGCATCAAGTGGTGTAGGGATCACATCGTTCCTTTTGCACCAAATCCAGCAGGAAGAGTTCATTGCTGCTGTTGCTAGCACACACAGGACGCTTCTAATACTCCGGCCACTCATTTTTCAGTATATATGAACTTATATCTTCAAATAGTACCATCTATAAAAACTGAGATAATCACCCCGAAGGAGGCTGAAAGACATATAGAAACGATAATCATCTATGGCTCAGTTCCTCAGTTTTCTATCACATTTCTATCACACAGCACATAAAACATGTTAAATCTTCATCATTCAGCTTTCAATAACTAAGTACATTGATTTCAACTTTATTTTAACTAGCACCGTTTACAGCTGAATTCATCTCTCAGCCTTCACCTTGCTAATGTTTCCATGAGGCCAAGTTATGAGAGAAACATTCCAATCCAAATTCACTGTGAGTATTTGATACCACTCTGCACACTTCCATCACAAGATCTCATCAAATATGAATGGAATTTTCTCCAGATGGTAACTCTAATTATCTTATCTTCATTTTTTTAAAAGTGTTCATGATCAGATTGGTCTTTTCAAATATGCATGAGTATTTAGCTCTTGATTAGAAAATATTAAAAGATTCATTCAAAAACATACCAGAATGAACACCTGAGATGAGGATAGGTGATAACTGTCTCAGCTGGCCATAGACTGGTCAATAATAACAACACTGACCACAAGGTCTCTAATATCATAAGTGACCATATCCTATGGGTGGAAGACAGAGACAACCTCATACTGGCAGCGACATAGACTTCACATCAAACAATCTCAACAACTGACTGATCTGATCCTGTGACTCTGTGCAAACTTTTTGATCAAGGAACAGCAGAAACAAAATACATGTGGATACCAAGAGGGTAGAACTACATGTATTCATTTTTCACATATGGGAGAAAACTGAAATTTTGATATTAAAGAATTCTGCTTCCTATTTGTTGTAGTTATTGACTCAAACATCAGCAGTGACATTTACCAGAGGAGAAGCTTTGCTCAAATGAACATAGAGGCACACAGCTGTACAGTATTACAGATAACAGAAAAGGCCTTGTGGTGGTGGGTGACACGATTAGAACCTGTAATTCAGAACTCAGGGCACTCAAAAAACAGAAATTTCTAAGATATTCTAGAATGTTTCTAAGAGACTATTGAAAAAAAAAAAATCCATAGTAAGAGGTCAGAAAAAGATCACCCAATCCAAGTTTGAGATGATGTAAATAATCTGATATTTTCCTACTTTTCCAACTTGCTGCTCTTCACATCAACAGCTAAGCATTTGTCCTGGGGATCAGGTCTTCTATCCCTTATCATCTTCTCTAGTCAATTCCATCCCACAGCTGGCGGTGTTGCTTTCTAGCTTTCTCACAATATAGGATGGAGACCTCCTCAAAAAAAGAAAACAAACAAACAGACAAAAACAAAACCAAAAACAAAAAAAAAAACACCCAACTGTGATGTCGGCACATCACAAAATCTGATCAGACAGGTGTCACTATGGCATTGTGGACAGTGTGGATGAAATCATATGACAAACATTCTGGCACTTGTACAAGAAGTCCTTTGGATGGGAACAACGTCACATGAAAGTCAATTTTTAAATACCCTTTTCCTCAATATAACTTTGAGTATTTCTTAACATTTTCAAAACTTCACATGAAATCACAGAGTACATCTCCTGATCCTGAGTAAATGTCAAAATGTATGACAGATATCCAACCTGTAACGATATGCATTTCACAAGAAAATGACTTTGCTCACACTCTGACAGGTTTTCCACAGGCTAAAGCCTAACCTTACTGGCAGGTACAAAAACACATCATTGATGGGACAGCAGCAAATAAGCAACAAAAACCCTGGTTATCACATTACATTTGACATGCACAGTAAAGACAAAAAGAACCAGACAATCTCTGTCAGCTGTAATAGTCTCACTATTATATCTTCTGATATGGCTGAATGCCTATCAACACTACAGATACTGGAGTCCTGTTCTGGTTAATATAAACATTAGTAAACAAACAGGAAAATGCCTAACAAAACAGTACAGAGACTGGAGTGACATGAGCCTGTGTATATAATGTACAATAAACAAAGCATCTACTTTGAAGTGTATAAAGTTAGAGGTTTATATCATATGATGAAAGACAATCTGTACAATAAACATCTAATCATCTCCTGTTGTACACAACACTCATCTCCTTCCACAGTGACAGGACATCACAATAACAATCATCTCACATTGGCTGTAGATCTTTCATTTCAAATAGAAACTATTCAAACACACTGATGCTCTCATCATATTTCTAAAATAATGTACAAGATACTTCATACTCTTATTCACCATTATTTTTTTGATATAGGATGTTTGCCCCACATCTCTTATTGGGCCCTTTCAACTGTCATCATTAAAAAGCTGACTTTCACTTTATCCCAAATCGATGTGTGTGGCCATGACATCAGAGCCTCCAAATTTTCTAAATAACAAATAACAAGAGCAAATTATCACAAACATAATCATTTCACCAACTTCACAGCCAACATAATGGTAGAGAAAACAATAACAACAACAACAAAATCAAACTTCACTGCAAAATATTTCATAATGAAAAATTTACAAAGAAACAAATTTGTAGGTGCAATATAAATCCTGAGTTTTTTTTTTCAGACAGCAAACTGAGTAAAATATGTGCCCTTCACAGGTTGGTGCAAAAACATCAAACTTGTATAACACATGTTCAGCAAAATAGAAAATATCATTTCACTAATCACTTCTTTTAGAATCCACCCACAGATGTTTGTGTCCCTGTCAAAGTGAACAAGAATACAATAAACAACAGTTTCTGAACTTCCAGCAATAAACAAGATTTAAACAAGAACATGAATAAGGTGTGATGAAGACCACCAGAACAATAGAAATCCTGTCTTCATCTTTTCTGAGGTAGCCATTACAATTCTGAATTTGCCAGTACGTCATAAGTCGTCAGTGCAAATGTCTGAAACAAAACATCAATATTGTATCCCAAATGTTATTTTGTACTCAGGCTATCAATATAAAGCAAAATACTTCACTCAAGTTGTGTCCCTCAACATTATCCATGATGAACAACAAATAACTGAACACTGTAACAGATGAAAAATAGTAAATATTCAAACACTCACATGTTCAAAAGCTATAAATCTGTGAAATGACAATAGCTGCCAGGGTTACCATTATGAGATCATTTTCTATTTTATTCATGTCAAGTATTCAATACCATTTCCACATATTCACAGAGGACTTTACATGTTCAGATTTGGAATTAAAAATTATTGCATACTCTAGCACGGGCTTTTGTTCTATATTCTGGACTCTCAGAAAAAAAAAAAAAGGGCCTATCTTTCTATGATCACCATTTCAAAGCAATTAATGTTTCTATGTCATTCATATCAGTCTTCAAAAAAATGTCAGCTTGCCTTGTGCATACCATACAGTTCTGAGAACTCAGTAACTCAGGCAGGCTGGATCAAATAATCTGAACAGCTATGCTTGTCTACTTTTTCCTGCTGAAGATTTCTCAGATGTTGATTTCTTTCGTTAAAGCAATCTAGATCAGATCACCTAACTTTGATAAATTTTAAAATGTTTGTAACATGCAGTCGTACACATCTGATTACTGCTCATCTCTTTTGGTAATATTAAACAATCTTCACAGGGTCATCAAGCTTAATTATGTTAATTAATTTCCACTTGTGCATACACTGGCTGTTAATTTGATTTGTAGCACCTGCCTCTGGCACAGTTAGTTACATAAAGAGTTTAAACGTAAAGCAATGTGAAATGCAAACTGTAATAAAGATGTACATTTTTTTCTACTGGCTTTCAGCTGCTGCTCTGGCCACTAGTTTAAGTCTCTTTAGTTAATATGGCACCTGTCTCTGGGAAAACAGCTACATAAGAGGTTGAATGTAATCTTACAGACTTCCTGGTCCACATAGTTCCAGTCAAAGATGTTCACTGATTCCAAGAATCTGGCTGCTGATTTGGATCTCTTCTCCTAGCATATTACTTGCCTAATGCACCCAGCAAATAAGGCAACTCACATTATAAAACCACAATGCAAACCTTCCACTTATAGACTCACAGAGTTATTAATTATAAACTGCAACCCTACTTCATTCATGTACTCTACACTGGAAAGCTTTGTCTGTAATCTATGTCACACTGTGCTAGCTATCTGTGCCAGATCTACAAATATTTTAAGGTAATGTTTATGCCTTATCAAAACTATGCGTTTGTTACAAAATGCAAAAGTTCATAAAATGTCAGAGAGAGAAAAGGCTATATAATATCTATGACTATTCTTTCACAAAGATGACTGTTTCCTCCCCCAAAGCTTCTTTGGTCTAAACTTTCAGTTCTTTCATCATCACATTGACACCAGACTCATCCAGTTCGACAAATGTCTGCTGGGAGGGGCTGAACATGTAAATGTCTCCAGTTCCAATATCGTACCACATCGCATGGATGGCTACCTGACCAGACTGAAGCAATGGCTGCAGGAACGGGTAAGTGGTCACATGGCTGGCTTGTATCAGAGTGTTGATCTGTTGGAAAGATCACAAAAATGATGTTTCTAAGTGAACATTTTGGTACACAATGATATCACTGATTCTTTATAGTTAAGAGAAAAAAGAAGAAAAATCACCAACAATTACAAGAAAAAAATTATGTTTGCCAGTGAAAAGACCATTAACAACTTTTTACACTATAACAGCAGCAAACTGCGTGTTTGTTAAAATAATTCATAATTTTTCCTTTTCACTTAATAAATTATTAGACTGGGCAAAAAGGTGTTGTTCTCATCATTAGTTAAAGGCATTGAGAGCTGCTGTGTGTGACAGTTACAAAATCATTGTAATTCTTAAATCTACATTAAAATGTTAGTCACAAACACGGCAGCACCATGCAGCTCAAGTCAAACCAAACTGGAATTACGTTTCTTTTGAGACAAAAAAAAGCTTCTTACCAATGATGACTAATCCTAAAAATTGTTTTTTTAATTTGTTCTAATCTACCCTGAAAATTTGGATTTTTCTCAAATGTGAGAATTATGTTATATAACATAGTGTTCTTACCTGAGATAACTTATCCTGAATGGTGTACTTGTTCTCTGGATCAATGACTGCCTTTACCATCCCCGCCCCCAAGTTGACAGACAAGTTCAGTGGTTTCTGCTCAAGTTGTTCGACATCTTCCATCTCACAGAACCTCTTTGCTGTCCGCTGTCCACTGTAGGTGATCCAAGTTTTGAGTGGGGACACCTGGTGGTGGTGACGGTGGTCACAGTTGTGCCTGAGGTCGTATAGACCATGCATAGCCTGGCAAGAAACAAGAACAATGCAGGTATTAGGGACAGTAAATATTGAAAAGCTTGGCTATAGTACTCAGTACTGAATGACTGACAAATAATGTGAGCCAGTGTTCTCTATAAGTTAGGAATGAAGGATCAATGAGGAAATGTCATGACCATCATTGATAACATAAAAGAAATTAAATCAACCAGTACTGGATACAGACTACATCAAAGGGTGCGGCACTTGTATAAAAGTAATGCTGAAGAGTCACTGAAAACTCTTTTGGCTAGCAGACTCATTCACTATAAGGCAGAAAACACTCAGAGGGTGCGAAATGCATTTTTTACATTAGCATTACTTACAAAATTTTTCTGTATGATTTGAGTCTATGTTTTTCAGTTTTTTTTATTTATCTACTATTGTTTTCACTGTGTAAGCAAGGAAACAGACAAATATAGTGTTTTTATGTGAAAAATATATCTTTTGTGTGCGAAAGTAAGCAAATCGTGACAACATCCATTTCCCTTTTCAGGCAGCTTGAACTGTTGCACATAGAAGTTCACATAGTTGAACTTATTCACCACAAAACTGGATTTTTCAAAGAAAAGAAATATTATTTTCATAAAAAAGCTAAGAATCAATGAAATTTTTTTATTATGGAGGGGGGGGGGGGGGGGGGGGGGGGGGGGGGGGGGGGGGGGGGGGGGGGGGGGGGGGGGGGGGGGG
>JBCEWB010608642.1:0-18011 GCA_039654565.1 Peronia peronii
TTCCCTTTTTGTGCTCAGTCTTCACCATTTTTCCTGCCCCCACCCCCCCGCCTCCCCCGCCTCTCTAGACGTACATTCCTTGCCGTCCGTCATATAAGTTTACATCAAATTCAGTGTGAGAAATTACCTCCACTCAGCAATGCCAGAACTGTTTCCGTCAGATTCTCTTGCATCCAGGAGCCGGCGGGTTGTGTCTCAACTGTGGCTGCAGAAACAAACCCAATAGACACTTGTCAACAATAATGACATGAACACACGGGACAAAACCGGTCAATTAGAGCCGGTTACCTGAAAAGAAATAATAGTTGAAACAGTCGCTCAAAGCTTGTAAATACGAGGTAGATGGTTGTTCGCGTAGCAAACAGAGTGCAATAATAGCCGAAATATCTGGCAGACATTATTAAGGCAGTTTGTTTGTTTGTTTGTTTGTGTTGGGATTTAATGGCGCATTAGCACAATGAGCCATTTTTTCAGCCAGCTAGGTTGCTTCCCTTTGCCAAGTACAAGAGGCATAGGACAAGCATTGCAAAGAAGGAGAAAAAAGCACTTTTTTTCTTATTTGAAACACGTAATGCAAAAAACAAAATTGCGCTTTGGTGAATTTTTGTCAAATTCTTCTGTTTCTTATGTTTCACATAGGAAACGAAAAAGTGTTTCTTTTTTCCCTTTACACTGCTTGTGTTATACCTCTGGTACTTGGCAAATGGAAATAATTTGGTTGACGGTCATAATGGCTCATCAGGGCTACATTGGGCCCTTCGGTTTCAGTATACATTTCGCTTTTCAACCTCCTTAAACGGGAAGTGATCTCAGTATTGAGCCCCTATTAAGAAAGTAAAGAGCGAATGGGGTAGCAGCCCGAGACATACATCGTTTACGGTCAGCATTTTTGGTGCATGTACAGTACATGGGAAAGCTGACGATGACGACAATATGTCAAGGTGATAACTAAAGTATTGATCATATTGAGAAATAAAAAAACATGACACTAGGACAAATCATGTTAGCACAACACATGTAGGGGGAATCCTGTCCATGACGAGTACTGGACCAAGTGTGCTATATAGACCAGGCTATAGCAGGATACTGAAGGATAGGATGGAATAGGATAGGCTAAGACAGGATAGAACAAAATAGGATAGGATAGGATAGGATAGGATGGGGTAGAACAGGAAAGGATACCACACGATACGATACCTTACGATAGGACAGGATAGGATAGGCGAGGTCAGACTAGTT
Organism: Peronia peronii; assembly: GCA_039654565.1. Taxonomy (NCBI): domain Eukaryota; kingdom Metazoa; phylum Mollusca; class Gastropoda; order Systellommatophora; family Onchidiidae; genus Peronia; species Peronia peronii. Next base: position 1,240 of record JBCEWB010608642.1, read on the forward strand.
AGGCTGGGCAAAAACAGAATAGGATAGACTAGGATAGGGTGAGATAGTTATGATAGGATAATATAGGATAGGACGATAGGATACGACAAAACAATGCGGGAAGGGAAAGAACAGGAAAGGAACTTGATTTTTTTTTTTTTGTTGAAAAGGAAGATTGGACAGAATGAGAATTTATACCGGTATAAAGCAGGACAGGATCAAAGGTAGTAAGATGAAATGGCATCGGTCCATGATTATGCACAGAGCGAGGGTTTAGGCAGGATAGGTTAGGACAGAATAGTTTTGCTTTATCCAAACACGAATGACAGTCTCCCTGCCAAACAAAGTCATGAGATATTCCGTGAATAGGGTTAAGGAAAAATTTCTCGAGAAAAAGAGAGAGAGAGAGAGTGAGAGAGAGAGAGAGAGAAACTGAAATAAATAAAAAGAAATCATAAAATTAAAAACTTTATGATGAAAATTAAAAAAAAAAAAATTAAAGCAGGGTCCCCATAATGGTGGCTGAGAGAACGAACATTTTGTCAAGAAAAGCCAGTGGGTGAATAGAACAGACAGACAGACAGACAGACAGACAGAAAAGACAACTAAAGAAGTTTCAAGGTTTTTACTTATTCTTCAACACACCAAGAGAGAAAGAAAGAAAGGAAGGAAGGAAGGAAGAAAGAAAGGAAGGAAGAAAGAACGGGAACAGATAGAAAAAAAGAAAGGGAAAAAAGAGATGGAGAAAGAAAGAAAGAAAGAAAGAAAGAAGAAAAAGAAAGACAGAAAGAATTAATGTAAGAGACAGAGGAAGATAGAAAAAAGAAATAAAGAATGAATGAATAAAAAAGAGATAGGGGAAGTGAGAGAAAAAGAAAGAAAGAAAGAAAGAAAGACAAAAAAGTAAAGAGAGAAATCAAAGAAAAGAGAGTTCCCACAGCCAAAAGTTGAAGACCGCTGGCTGTGTTGGTCACCCCACCTATCAATCACTCAATCTGTCAGGATTTTGACAGCTCCTCTGCTTTTGTCTACAGCGCCGACTTCAAGCCTGTCACGGGAACTTCCTCAGAAGACAAATGGTCCACACGTTCTTAGCCTCATCAACATCATCATTCTCATCATCATCATCATCCTCATCATTGACGATTTTCCTAGGTGAGGATCGGTGTCCCATCCCTTTCCTGTAGCTTCTGGTTTTCCAGTCAAGCTATCTTATCTACTTGACCCACAAGATTTTTGGATTTTGTTTCCCTTTCGGATTTCTGTCTTGTAGATATGCCTGAAAGCAGCACGGTACGACGGTAATTCTGCCCACATCAACACTTTGATAACCACCGTTTTTTCCATTAAAATTCTAATAATTAGCTAATCTCTGTTTTATCTATAAAGCCACACATTTTTGTATAATTTACTTGGATATGAGACTACTTGATTTTTTTTATAGATGGCAAAAATCATTGATATCGTTACAGACTAAACAGCCATGAATAAATACATGGAGTTTCTAGTGCGAAAAGAGTTAACAGAGGGGCATAAAGTTGAACGCTGTATTCCAGTACTGGAAATATGTAAGAGATAGCATTTATATAGCACCTACTCCCATAAGTACAGACTGTAATCGCTTTATATCCATCATTACCCCGACAACCTCAACTCAGCGGAGACTCTCATAGACATTTTCAGCTTAATGGGAAGCATACAGAGCAGCTGCCTGTTAGGCATTCAAACTTTGCAGAGTCCAACAATAACCTCCTATGTCTATTATAATCGGATAGTTATTTTAATCTGTGTCGAGTTACGAAATGTGTCTTCCCAAGGAACAAATGCCAGGCCCTGTTAGGATTAGAATTCAAACCCACTAATCTCTGACTAGTCTGACTCCGCATCCGACTGCCTAAACTTTGCCCACCGACTCCATAGATCGAAAGAGAAGTGGCCTACTTTAAGTTTTACATGTAGTGTATTACAGCACCTGAAGGACAGAAATATGCTTAACATTGCATGTTTTCCATCATTCGAATTTGATGCCATTTTGTTCTAAAACATTCTATGAATAAAGCGGTGTTTATATAATGACAAAGACATTGCATAGCGCCAAAATCCTCAAGGTGCTTTCTAAGGCGCTTTTCACGTTAAAATGGGCACTACGAAATGATAAAACGGTTAACCAACAAACAAGCAGGCAAACATATTTTTACACATTCTGAAGATCTACCTCCAACAACACAGACGTTCTAATTATCTTAACCCTAACTATGCCAACGCAAACTGCTGGAATACCCGCATTTCTATAATTTTATCTATTCATGTTCAACAAAACAAACCAAGAGGTGCTTGAAATGGCGAATATGAAAATATCATTCGTCGAGACAATAAGGTTGCGACAGATGATATTCATGGGACATACATACAGAAAAGCAGGATTGAAACAACTGCGTATTACAGGAAAAATAGTAATGGAGAAAAGCCGAGGACGCCAGCGTACAGGTTTCATACATAGCCTGAACATCTGGGCAACTGACAACACAGTAACAGCAACTCCTTCATGAGGGTCTCGAGTGAGAGAGAGGAATGGAGAACTATAACCGCCAATGTCTGTTCCAGAAAAGACACTTGATGGTTCCTGTTCGAGCATTAACTCTTGATGCCTAAAGGCTTTGCAAATTGCCAGACAAGTATGGTATTGTTATTGTATATGATGTTGCTATATGATTAAAAAATGCAAAGTATAACAAGTAAATCTTCGACCAGAATGGCCCCCTGGTACTTTTAGGGTTAAATACTGCTATTCTGAATTTTCATTATTAATTTATAAAAATGAAAATAATTCCCGTTTTCTAATTTTTAGAAGATAACACTAGTAGCTTCGACAATAACATCAGAATTAGATTCCAAGTACCACCAATTGTTGTTTAGAGAACACTAAAATTTTACAAAAGTTTTCCGTGATAATGTCGTCAAAACACTACAATTTCCTTGCTATAAAGCTTTCAAATTTATGCCTGGGCAGACCAAAATGTAATGTCTTGGATGTACATTTTAGTTAGAGAAATTCGAAAACGACTGCAAAAAGACTCTTCGAAAATACATGGAATCAGCCATATGCAATTCAACAGATTTCTGTAGATGTCGGCTCCCTCCAGTTTGGAATTGAAAGACTCGATTTGCATTCACCCAAAAGGTGTCAAACAATCAATCAAACTTAATCATAATAAGATTTTAAATCTATTACAACTGATAAAACAGAAAATAAAAGAAAAACAAAACAACAAAAAAAAAAGAAAAAAAGCAAGAAAGAGAGAAAGAAAGAAAGAAAGAAAGGAAGAAAAAAGATGGAAAGAAAGATACAAAAAAGAAAGAAAGAAAAGAGGCAAAAGAAAGAAGGGAAAGATGATAAAAAACAGCTAAAAATCACAAGAGCCAGTGGCAAAGATAGCAGAATCAGTTAACAGAAAATAAAGACAATCGATGACACATCATCGATACAAGGCTGTTGATTTATTAAAAAAAAGAGGATATCAATGATGAAAACAGGCGAGAAAGAAGAGGATAAGGACTACAAAGAGGACAAGAAACAGCAAAAGAGAACATGACATGAACAATGTCAACCGCAACATTTGAATAGCATCGTAACTAGAGGCTCGACGAGGAAGTAAACCAGTGATAGCTGATGTAATGGGAGCAGGACTGGACGGCTGGTACAGACATCGTGACGGCTGTTCTTAAGGCGCCACACTCCAGCAGATCCCGCCCAGGGTCCGGCAGACGGTGATAAACCCACGGTGAGACAGCTTTTGAAAAAAATTGCCCACACAGCTAGCAGCTCTGCCACTAGTGTCGAAGTTTGGTTCATGTTATCTTCAAGATTGTCTGTAACGAAGTGATTGCTACTTTTACTGATCAAAGTTTAAAATATTGATTTATGTCATTTATATGACAGTAACTGGTATCAAACTGCGCTATAATTTTGACACCCAATGGATTTGTGACGCAGAATTGTGAAGTGTATTTTTAATTTCACAGGTTTTTTAATCGGACTCCCCCGACTCACGATCGAAGTGGGTAAAATCAGGCTAAGTTTGATTTCAAAATGGGCCGTCTGGAAGATAAATTTAGCTGTCGGTTCTCCCAACGCAGGTGTCGATTTATGTCTGTATTTAATTTCTTGACCCTTGGCAAAGCGTGTGCGTATGCAGCGGCCTTCAAGCATGATGGCTGACGAAACAGGAAGTGGATTAGATACAAAATCGTGACGGACGCTACTTGTTACGCGTTGGTCCTACACCAGCTTTGATGGTAACGGAGATCTCTCGTTCCGACACTCAAATGACGGACGATATGCTGCATTGCTTACTTTAGACCAAAGGTTCTCAACTTTTCTGCACTCGCACCCCCCATCCTAAAGTCTGAAAGCCTCGCAACCCTCTCCCCTCCCCCCCCCCCCCCCAACCCCCCTGCTATCAGCAGTTTGGTTTACATTTTATTTTTTGTGGTGGAGGAGGAAAGAAACACTGAAACAAAAACAAACAAACAATATGTAAGAGTATAAAGAATGTAACTGATTTATCCCAAGCCACTCCTAGCAGGACGCTGCGACCCCCCCCCCCCTCCCCCAATAAGGTCCACCGGTTGAGAACCCTTGTTTTTAACTTTCCCGGAAATTAATGGCTATCAGACTATAGAACTTGTTCTAGATCTTCCAATGATTATCTGGTTGCAACCAGCTCTTTATTCGTTTCACACTGTGAGTTGTCATGCTCTAAAGGCATTCGGCTTCTCTCTTCACACTGCGAAACACACTGGGCTGTAAAGAATAGAAGATTGTTGCGTTGTGCGCAGCACTATTAATTTCTTTGCCAGACTAACAAGGTGCTGAATATGCGATATAGAGAGGAAATACATCACATTTGTGCTCTTTGCTTCAGACATACACAATGAAAAATTCCCGTAAAATGGGAGAATGTTTTGTTCTTATTGTTATAATTTTATCATTAATTTTTTTTTTCTTTGGTGATCAGTTTTTCGGATGACATGAAGTAAAGGTAATATTTTACTTCTTTTCAATGCTTCTTCAACACTCATCATGTCTTGCAAAGGAAGATATGTGATAAGGAAGATGACAAATAATCTTCAGTCAAGCCTACTGAATCGAAGAGCAGTCTGTGTTATAATGTTAACTCGGAATATTAGTCAAAATGGCAGTCTCTGCCCATGCTACCATCCCCACTACTCTCCTCATTACTTTCCTGCCTTCTATATCTCCCTTCCTTCGCTCCCTCGCTTACTGGCTCAAGTTGGGAAGTCACTATTTTTACCTCATCTTGCCTGCCAATATTCTCACCTGACATAATCAAAGTCACGACTTTTCGAAAGCGGACGTCATCCCGTATCCCTAAGCTGTCTTCTATTGTAGACAGAACTACATATTTCCTCTCTTCTCCCCTCCCTCGTGCCCTTTGCCGAGTTTGTTACCCTTGTCTTTTTTTACTAACAAGGGTAGAATTTAAACGTCCAGCCACACGATTACTGCGTCCATGAAATAACCACCCACAGGAGGTTGAAAGGCGTAAAGAGAACGTAACATTTACGCCCACAATACGTGACACAACAATTCAATGTTTATGTTCGTCTCACGAAAGCGCTCACCTTCGCTCAACCAATGAGGTCAATTTTTACGTTCGTTCTACGAAAGAGCTCAATTTTTACGTCCAGACCAGGAAAGAGCTCAATTTCTACCTTCGCCATGCGGACCAATGAGGATTGTTCTTGACCAGCCCTATAGTTACCCTCAGTCAGACACAAATAAACACAGAGGAATAAACACAGTTAAGAAAAAAACATCACTTTTGTGTTCCTTGCCTGATTAACAAAATGAAAAATTCCTGAAAATTCATGACGGAAGAAAATGTTCTCTCACTGTATTAATTTTATCTTTCCAATTGACAAGACCGATCAAGTGATCACGTGATCCCACCCCCTCTCCCCGCCCCCCTTTATTCTTCTTTACTGTGCCTTTTTAGCACATCTCGTATCTGGCGGTAATAGAAATGGTCAGAAAAAAATCTCCATTCAATTTTCATATTCGTCTTATGGACAAGGTAAATTATTTATTTATTTATTTATTTATTTATTTATTTATTTATTTATTTATTTTTTACGATACCTCTACGATAATTACTAAATCAGTTTTTGAATCTACCATATAGACCAATTCAATTTTTGTGTCGGGCGTGTTGTCATGTAATGTTATACCTAAAAGCCTTCTCCCCCCCCCCCCCTCCCCCCCTCAGCTCCTCTTCCCATCCCGTTGTCATCGTCATCCTCTTCCATTATATCTTTATCCATCATTTCCTCAGACCATCATTCCTAGAGATAAGCAGATAGGTGATGTATTGTAGTAGAATGAGCAAAGTAGTAGTACGAAACAGACACTTATGACGTCAAGCAATATACGAAACAGCGAAACAGACATTTATGACGTCAAGCAATTTTGGGGAACATAATTTGCAAGAAAACGTCAGAAGTTGTCATAATGATAAATTGGTAATACCAAAAGGAAAGATGATATTGAGAACAAGGAAATACTGGAATAAATGACAACACAAGAAAGATGTAGAGACAGAAAGCAAAAGTAACAATAACAAGAACAATAAAGATAATAATTATAATAAGAGTAGCAATTGCTATACAGTATGTAGGAGAATCAGAAGAGAGTGACAACGACTAGTCTGTGCAATAAGAGACAATATAAAAACAAGGTAATGAATATTGTTGGTCGCATGATGAAATTTGCCATATATTGCACATTCTTCAGCACCTGCAATCCTAAAGACTGTCAGCCAGTGAACACCACAGACCGAATGAGGAAGAGATAAGGGATTCGATTAATTTCAGTCCGAATCGGGATCAAATGTTACAATAAGTATTAGTTCCCTTTGCACTGCAGACAACAAAGATACACAAAATTTGACCAAATCCTTCTAGCCACCATTCCATATTGGTCTTTATTATTAAAACATACACACAAATCGCTACTCTCTTCAGTATGTCTTTCATTTAAATAACAAAAAAGAAAAGAAAAAGAAAAAAAAAAAAAGATACGCAGACACAGACACACATTCAACATACACACAAACACACATACATACATTCACACATTAATACACCACCAGATTCTTCCAGGAAAATGTCGTGTGTTTCTGTCAAAAGTGTTAAAATGTCCAATTTATTTTCTTTCTTTTTTTTTTTTTTTGGCCCCTGTTTATCAGGCCGCCTACTGAGTAACTTTGATATGTTTTCAACATCAATATTATCGTAGAATGTTCATTTAAATGAGCTGAAATTTCCATACGCATAGATTAATATTTAATATAACTTATCTAAATAAATTTTGAAAAATTTCTGTATGTGCTATTAGACAAAATAATAATAATAATAAAAATAGAAATGAATATAAAATAATAAATATACAAAATATGCTTCGGTTAAGAAGAATGATGGTAGCTGAAAGCTAAGCAATTGAATAATGTTTTTGTCTGTCTTTCCTGTGGAGAAATTCAGTAAGATATCGCAGCACCGATGATTTATGAAAAACGGACGAATAAAAGAAAAATGAAGGACAAAAAAGAGAAGACAAAAATGGAACGGTGACATGAAATCAATACATTATGTTGTTTCCTTTCTTTACACATAGAGAAAGAGAAAAGAAGGACAAAAAAAAAATAACAAAATAATAATAATAATTACGATGATAATTATAATAATGATAGTAACAGTCATTTTAAAAAAATGATAATTTTTGCTTGGAAGTGGCGAATGAGTTTCCCCTTACGGAGTCAAATGAGGGTTAAACCAGGTTATGAACAAACACTATATCCGGTCATCATAGTATTCGCGCACACGTCAAAAGATTACAAACAATAGTAACAGAATTTTATCAGCATCAATGATATAACAAAGTAATAATAAAAATGAAATAATAGTAACAATGCTAACAATAAGAGAAACAACAACAGGCTCACGTTGATGAGTGACAACAATAAGTACTGATAATACCATGCTCTTCAGTCTGGTTAAGATTAGTTTTAGTCCTACTCCCCAGGATTGCTATTATTAGATGCTATTCCTATGTCTAGTCCAAACTATCAAAGGATTCAACACTGTTTTCAATATTGTTAATAAAATAAATTCGTTTAACAACAAAATTTAGCCAACAAAAAACAAAAAACAAAGATAACAGCAACGACAATTACTTTCTTTAATATTTGTTCAATTGTGGGTGCCCAAAATGATCTCAGAGTATCTTGTTAATAGAAAGATTTGCTAAAATCTTGTCACAGCCCCAGAGTAGGCCCAGAAAATCGGCCTTTGATGAATGTGATATTTATACACAGCCCCTGATGGTAACCATATTTGACTTTAACACTACATGCTCCACCCCTATCTCTACTTTAGTTCATACCAAGTGGATGACAACTCTCTATTTCCAGTTGTTTTGTTTTGTTTTGTTTCGGAATTTCGCTAATTTATTTTACGGCATAAATTCAGAAAACAACAATTGAGATGTATTTTACCTTAACAGCATATGTGATAGTGGCCATTATCTGCCAGGCCAGTGTTTCTATTTTCAAGTTGCTTCATGTCCAAGAACTGACCGCTCAGATCTCTGTGCCAATTTCAACCAACCACATTTATACATTCTTTGGACAGTGAGTTCATGTACAAATAACACTTGTGTATGAGTTCTTTGGGCAGATCGTCGTCTTGACATTTCTAAGATTAAAAGGGTTCTATAATAACGAGGCATCTCTGTTTTCAGCCATCTAAGTTACTTCCCTTTGTCAAGCACAAGCGGTATAAGAAGATGGAAAAATCACTTTAGCTGTTGTTCTTTGATCCATGTGGAAAAAAAAAAAAACGTTTAAAACGGAAAAAATCATCACACCCGATGAAATCGAAATTCATCTTGTGAATTTTTCAGAATTTTCCATTGCTCATGTTACAAGTAACACGAGATAATTTTTTTTTTTTTTTTTTTAATGCTTAAACTTGTATTACATCTCTTGCACGTGGGAAAAGGAAATCATCTGGCTGACGCTCAAAGTTGCTCTTTACTATCCTCTGGTGCGAGAAATGCGGGAGAGTCGATTGGGGGGGAGGGGGGGGGGAAGGTGGTTGGGGAAGGGGGGGAGGTGATGGGACAAAAGAAATCTTAATAGACAAGACAGCAAGTGCACATTCTGGCCTGTATCTTTTTTATGCAAAATAATGATACTGTCAAGGAAAGAGGAACTGGTAAGGGAAGGAAGGAGGAAGGAAACTGTACATTGATCAAAGATCAAACAACTACATAACCATGAAGCAAAATATTCAACTTACTAACTCCTCCCCTTTTTCCAGTGTACAAAATCATTGAGATGAAGAAACAGGGTTTCTGCTTTTTTTCTTTCTTACTTTCTTGTTTTTTATTTATTTATTTATTTATTTATTATTAACTTGAACAGAGAGGGATTGTATCAAAACAACCGGTGAAAACTTGTAACTAATTTGAAATAGGATACTAGATTTACTCATTTCCCCTTTTCCATTGCACAAAATCACCTAGATCGAGAGACACGGTTTCTGACTGTTTAAAATTAACGTTATTAATTTAATCAAGAGTAAAGACATGAGATAACCAGTAGAAAACTACGTTTGTTCACTTCTGTTCAAATACAAAATATTGTTTCGTTGCTCATTTCTTTGTAAGGCATGGCAGACGTGGCACTGGACGACAGAATTTAGAGAAACAGAGGGAAAGGGAAAGCTGGTTTGGAAACGTTTGGGTTGAGGAGTTTTTAAGTCCTACCACCACTGTTGTCCATCGGCGCCCCGCTTCCCGACCCTGAGCTCTGGTCTGGGGACTGGGGAGGACCGACATTGGCGACCGTAGTCACGACCAGCTCTTGCACTGGGGCCTCCGTCGTGGTCATCGCGGGCTGGGTCGCCGTGGCAACGTTGTCGAGTGCCGTCAACGATGCCCCGGTGAGAGAATCGGGAGAGTTGGCATCGGGTTGGCCGGCTGTGCTCGGGCTGCCAACGTCCCCAGTTAGGGCGGGATCCACAGTCTCTGTTGAAACGGACCAAACGACCGTGCTAAGATCTGTTTGGCGTGAGGAGGGGAAGAGTATGGTGTGGTGGGGGAATGGGGAATGAGGAAGGGGAGTGGAAGAAAAGGGAGGGGAGTATAAATAAATAAACACCGAGGGGAGGAGAGAGGGGTAAAATGAAGAAAATATACCATAAATAGGGGGAAGCTTAAGTGAAATTGAAACTCGAATGCCAAGCACACATACACACAAAAATAAACCATGCCTAGAATGCAGTGCCGACAAAAACATGTCCTCCAAATACCAACAAGGCGAATTCGAAGGCCAAATAAACCATCGATTTAGATAAGGAGTAAATGTATCAAACTAACTGCTTAAAAACGATGGATGTTCATTTTTATTCATAGATATCATTAACATTTAGTTCCTTTTTTTATATGTTCAGTAGGGCAGCCTGATTTAACAATCTGATTGTCTTCCGTGGTTATGTTCATTAGAAAAATTACATTGTTTTATAACAATAAATTATTTTTCAAATAAATTCTCTCAGGAGAATTTTAGGAGTTTGGCCATAACTCAAATCATCTTTCAATACCTTTACAATATTTTGAATAATTAATGGTCAATGTGACTATTATTATAACATGAATTTCCCAGGAAAGACTCGGTCGTAACATGAATCATGACAGGAAAAATAATCACTCCTTAGCAAAAATTCTAAAAGTAAAGCATGAATTCCCTCAATATAAAAAACAAAATTATATTATATATATCGTAAATGGAATTTGAATAAACGATAAAAATATAATAATGCAATAAAAAATATATAAGATACAACAAAATAAAAATTATTAATAATATAAAATGAAATGAAATAAAATATATATAATAAAATAAAGGTTATAAAAAGGCTAATCAAATTCAATAAAAAATTACTCTAACAAAATTTGTATCTGTTTAAAAAAAAAAAAAAAGAAAGAAAAAGAAAAAAATCGTAATTATTACAATTACTCAGAAAATGTAAGTTCACAACAACACGAATCACTTGATTTCTATGGATTTTTTTGTCTTTTGTCGTTGTTGTTGCTGTTATTTTTTTACCTGTACACATAGTATCATGTTGTTTACATTAGTACAATTGTCTTGTTATTTCTACGTTTTTTTTTTTTGTTAGAATCTTTTTAGTGATGAATAGCACTGTTAAAGTTGTCAATGTTATGATCAATCTTTCGGTAAAATTCATGTCAAAATTAGTGAAAGTTAGCTGGAGAGATTATATTATTAGTTTCTTTTCGCTTTAACTGTCTTCCAATTTCAGCATTTCTGTTCGGGCAGAGACCCCTTCCTTCTATCCTACCGTTCCTAGTGCGGTAACCCTCGCTGCCGACTTACATTATGCCACTCACTGCTGTTGTTAACGTTATGTTATTGCTGTTAGTACGATTATTGACCCCATTATGAAATTTTATGTTGTATGTTAAATTTATTTAGGTGAAGAATACTATAAAAAAAATGATTCAAAACATTACTGAAACCAAGGCAGTTTAACAACAAAAAAAGAAGTATCTATCACATGAATATATACAAACAGATGAATAAAGTAATAAACAAATGCAAACAAACGAACGAATAAATAAATTAATAAGAGATTAAAAAAAAAAACTCACAAAAATAAATAAATAAATTCGCTCATTTTAGTGAGGCTTCCTCTTTATTTCCAGTTAATTTGATGAATTTGTGGTGTGATGAAAAAAGGTGTGGACAGATCCTGAAGCTTAGAAGGCACATTACAGAATTTAGATTTATTTGATATTACATATCTAAGGCAGTTGCTACTTATAATTAATGCTACAGTTAATTTCACTTCAGCCTTTTTAATCCATCACTTAAGTAAACGATTGTCCATGAACTAATATAGGACAGTCTGTTCATAATTGATCTCATCTTCTGCTTTAGAAATTTGATATTCTTCGACTGAAAAGGAAAAGTTCTTCCTCTTTTTTTTTTTCTTTCAAATTACAAAATCAAGATTAGAAAGAAATAATTTTTTTAAAGCACAACTTATTTCAGCTCACAATAAGACCCAAATTAAAGATGTAAATTTGTTTGATAGAAAACTTGAGTTCAGAATAATATATATTATATACCATGATTGTTTGGCCAGAAAAAAATGTTTCTTGTTTAGGTATTCTTTGGATTAATCAAAATCAAGACCTGCAAAATTATGGAACATAGTTGAGCTTACTTTTGTTTTATCAAACAGCAATTTTCTAGTGTGATGCCTAAATCAAAGCTGAAATACATGTACAAACAGGCACAGTACCAGAAAAAAAAAGAAAAAAAGAAAAAGACTAACTACAACTGCCATGGCACATGCACGAGATTAGTTACCATCAACCAATAAGGTTATACCACCAAATCAGAGGGATGTATAGGTTAGAAACAGGGCCATTTCCCTTAGAAATTATAATTATGCATTATGCAAATGAGAGATTAAGATCACGCCATCATCACATTTAAATCTATATTTATTTCTAAAAAAAAAAAAAAAGAACGGGAATCTGTTGTCACAGAAAGAGCACATCCTTTCTTTAGTCGGGCACTTATCCTCAAGTAATCATACAGGTCTTTCCTCACTTTACTCTCTTTTTAAATTCTAAATATAGATATCTTCACTTTTCAGTTGCGAAAATAGTCTTGGTTCAATGTGTCTTCAAAGGTCTTATCTGTTCACAATGCTCGGCATTTTCAGCACATAATGAACGGATTCTAAGTATTTCATTTAAACGGTTTCCATTTCCAATGAATTTGTCGATACGAATTGAGAATACTGACTGCCCTATTTAGCAGAATTAATTTTAGACTCGTTTATAATTTTAACAAAGTCTTTCCTTAATCACATTCCAATTGCTTTTCTCTTCATTTAAACTTTCATGACAGTTAATTTCGAAAAATAAATCTGGCGTGTACGTTTGCAGAAATTAATTCTAAAAACACACCAAAACAGAAGCTGAATAAATGGAAGTAGGAAACGAAACAAATAGTGTCTGATATAAAGAGTCTTACCAGCGGGAATATTTTCAGTAGTTAAGTTCCTAACAATTTCTGTCAAAAAAAAAAAAAAAAAAGCAAAAAGAAAAGGGAAAAAGCCCTGTGTTAGTTATGATTTGAAATACACACACACACACATACACACACACACATACACGCACACACACACACACTCACATACAAACAAACCGCAAATAATATTCCATGAATAATCCATACATACCATATAATAAAGCGTTTCGTAATTTAAATATGATTTCAAAATATAAAAAAGTGATATTTTTAAAAGCAATATAAACAGGGGTAAACATCGAAAGTAGAGGATATTGGAAAGGGAAGTATTAGATAAAGATAAAAAAAAAAATACACACAAAAAAATACGCAGAATGAAGCGAGGTGTGAAAATAGAGAAAATATACACATAAATTCAACGAAAAAACTATGTGCATAGGTATAAGACAATGCAGTCGCAAACTGTGTATATTTCACAATAGATGGTACATACTTCACTATGCCCAATGACTTTGTATATGTCTAATAGAACTATGATATAATTGAGCTCAGTACAAGGATAAATCGATGAGCATAATGAAGAGATGATTCACAAGTGTCGAATAGAAAGACGATCCATGTAAGCCTGATGAAAGGATAAATAGTGTTCGCCTAGAAGACCTTTTCGGAAGTAAAAAACGTTATCAAAATGTGTGCTCTTGGCCAAACATTGTGTCGCGAATCTTTTCAGCTATTCTGAATTTTTGCTCCGGTAGGGAAATGATATGAACATGAGTGGACAGTGTTCATAATTTAAAAAAAAAATGTTTAAAAAATAAGAATAATGAATAAAATAACTTTTCTTAAATAGCGCGTGCGTCGTTGCCGTTCATTGAATTAAAATATTTCATTTATTTATTTTTTATCGTTGTTTTTTAATGACATAAAAGTGTCTTCATTACTTCGTTTATACGCTTGAAGTTGACACTTCAAAGACTTAAATAAAGGATTTGTCACACTGATTTGAAGCTCCATCAGCAGTTTTGGTATGGTCACCGAAAAGGTCTACAGCAAGATGATTTGCCTAAAGTCTGGAGAATGAGCTTCGTATGGACCTTACAGAAAGATGATTGTGTATTCGTAATATTGCAGAAGGATGATTATGTTCACATAACATTACAGAAAGATTATTGTGTACATGTAACAACACAGAACATGACTGTGTACATATAACATTACAGAAAGATTATTGTGTGCACATAACATTACAGAAACATGATCATGTTCACATAATATGACAGAAATATGACTGTGTACATGTAACATTACAGAAAGATGATTGTGTACATGTAACATTACAAAACAATGATTCTTCTTTTTTTTTTGTTCCCAAAACATTACAGAAATATGATTGTGTTCACATAATATTACAGAAACATGACTGTGTACATGTAACGTTACAGAAAGATGATTGTGTACACGTAACATTACAGAAGGATTATTGTGTGCATGTAACAGTACAGAAAGATGACTGTGTACACGCAACATTGCACAATTCATATTCGGTTTATAAAATGAATTTTAAATTCAATCAATTCAATACATATAAATATGAAACGATCTTTATAAAGTCTACATGGGATCAGATGTGCTGAATCTTTTCATGTCTTACGTAAAAATCTGAAAGGTAAAGTTATATATCAGAATACACAATGGTTCACTGGAAAGAATATGAGTTTTGGAGCCGAAGGATTAGTGCACTATGATTTGTACATGAGGCAAGTAACACACAATATTCCAGAGCGCCTAATTGTATTTATTGATGTGAACATGTTCTGTATATTTTCCGTTTTCAAGGTTTCTGCATAGTTTGTACACTGTTCCTACCCATTCGCCATATTGCAGCTGACATTCTATGAATAAACTGAACGAGCCCGTTCAGTATTTATATATAGGGTATTGATTTTTATCAAAATTCTAGGAGTTTAACATCCTGACATTCAAAAAATCAGTGTGAAATGAGGTATTTCGAGGTCGATTATATGACCGACAGATTGTCATTCACATGTTAATTAAAATACATGTTCTGCGCATAGCAAGCAGTTCTTGACGAATGATGAACATTCAAACATGTCCACATCATGTTTAAAAAAAAAATAGTGAGAGCGATGATTCCTCAGTCATGTGATCGATCTCGAAATATTCCATTGCACAAACTCATATGCTTAAAGCTGTTGACAATGAACTGTTCTGAATCTTGTAATGCTCACGATTGTAGTGAAAGCTTTATTTGTTTGACGTTATAAAGCTGTCACTTGCAAAAGTACTCGTTTCCTTTGTTGCAGATTGCACTACAAGTTTGAACATTCATGTATTAAGAGTGCTTTTATGCAGCTTGTTAGTATAACATGAAAGGCAAACGGGGCGAGGAAAAAAAAAAGATTGAATACGTCGTTGTGTATTATTTGTACATTCCAATTCCAGCCATCAGGTGGCTACGCCTCTCTTAAAGTTAAGATTCAGATCGAGTCTATGGGTCTACACGTAACTGATTAAGCATTGTAGTATTGGTCTCTCACCTAGCGCAAGAGAACGAGCTCAAAGATAATATAACATTTTTAATGGAAGATCGTTTCGCAGATTATCTGTTCCTCCCAACAGAAGGACTTGTGTAATGGGAGATCATTTTGACCAGGCCTTTTACTTCCCTTTGCCGGACAGCACAGGTGTTAAACAAGCAATGCAAAGAAGAAAAAATCCCTTTACTCTTGTCGTTCGAAAGACTGACCACCAAAATTTTGATAAAATTATAACAAGAACAAGAAAACATTCTCCTTACATCATATTTTGGGGGGGAATCTTTTATAGTGTATGTTTCAAGCAAAGGGCGCAAAAGTGTTTCAGTCCCTCTTTTGTCTGGTAAAGGGAAGTAGTAGGACTGAACACAATGATCTCTCATTATGTTTTCTGAATGTCATGTCTAAGCCATAAGAGCTGTTAAATGGGAGATCACTGTGCCCAGCCCTATTACTTCCCTTTGGCAGACAAAAAAGGTCTTGAACAAGCAATGTAAAACAAAAACAAAAAAAACACCTCTACGTCCTTTGCGGACCCTGAAGAAGCCCCCAGCCCCCCCCCCCCCCCCCCCCAAAGAATTATGGTATAAAGGGAATGTTTTCTTCTTATTGTTATAATTTGATCAGTTTTTTTTTTTTTTTTTGTTGCCAGTGTTTTGAATGACATGAACTAAAGGAATTTTCCCCTCTTGCTCAACATCTCTTTTGTCTGGCAAAGGGAAGTAATGGTGCTGATCACAACGATCTCCCACTGTGATAAAAGTCAAATTACATGGTAGTACCTGGGCTTCTCTAAGACTTCTTCTCCACCGTTTTAACCCTTCAGCGTCGATAGCCGCTGTTGTTTTGTCAAAATTTCAATGATGATGGTAATAATTCTACTTAAGGAATAACAATTTATGATTTAAATATAATATTTTAAACGATGTAATATGGAAATCGTCTCCCTAAATTATGTGTTGTTTGGATGGATAGATGGATAGATTAATGGATGGATGATGGATGGACGGATGGATGGATGGATGGATGGATGGACGGACGGACGGACGGATGGATGGATGGATGGATGGATGGATGGATGGATGGA
>JBCEWB010608752.1:0-18010 GCA_039654565.1 Peronia peronii
CGTTGAATGACCATTGGTCAAACACGTTAGAATGGACATATCCACTTTTTGATACCATTTTTGTATGCAGAAAAGGCAGGACTTTTAAGAGAAAACAAAAACCCAAGATTGCATTTTTTTTAGCAAAATCGAAATTTTAGCACCCCCCCGCACAAAAAGTGTTTCCTCATGAGATTCTTTCCTTAGTATTTATTAACACCTGTTCCAATTGGCATATATCATTAATGATCATTCAGGTTCCTTAAAGAACAATCATTGAAACACATTTTCCACTTATTGCTGTCACTTCCACCTATCTAGAACTATTCAATGTTATGAACCATACACTAATGCCCAGCCTCCAGTACTGTGATGTGCACTGACCTTCTGTATAGTTGGCAGCAACAGTCAGGGTCTGGCAGTGACATAACATAGTGCTTCTGGTAACTGTCACTCCAACAGTGCTGCCATCTTTGTTCAAAGCATACTGGTAGAGAAACAAACTTAAGAAATGTCAACTCGCAAAAACATGTTATTGTACATCATTCTATTCCAGTATCATAACTGACCCGAGACATTAATTTTTAATTTTTTTTTTTTATAATTCATATTTGTTTCAAATGAACAAAGAATAAAAAACAAACAAGCTTTGTTTTAGCTATAGAAAAGAATTCTGTTATGTTACATGGACATTGAACGATTGAAAAAAAAAAAAAAACACATCTTCATGAATATTGTCCGCCATCTTAAAATCTGTCCATTGCCTTGCAAAATACCACCTGCCTTATCAGTCTGTCCAGATTAAGGAATATTGACCCTCTTGATGTATGACATGTCTCAATACAAAAACTAAAGTCAAACATGGCATGATACCACTGTTGTAAATGAAAACATGCAAGTCAGAATTCTAAAAAACCTTTTGGGAACAATCATACTCAAAGAATGCTAACCTCAATATATGCGGGTACATCTCCATTAGGTCTAGGGGGTGGTCTCCAATCACGGGATGGTTTGCTGAGGTTTTCTGTGATGAACCAGTTCAACCTGGGCCAGCCTGGTGAAATGTAAGGGATATGAGTTTCAGTAAACATACTGCATATAATTCAAAGCCTGCATTCCTCCAATAATCTATACACATTGTCCTTGGTAGTACCCATGCAACCCACAAGTTTGCAGATTCTGAGCAAGAAAAACACTTTTTTGATGCTGTGTAGCTTATGGCCTCTGCAAAACCTTATAAATAACAGTATACCTTCCAATCCATTTGAAACTATTTTCTATGCCAATAAACTGTAAACATTTAGAGAGCAAATTATGGTTCATCCTCCATCTAGAACAGTAGATGTGAACTGATATATTCTTGCATTTAATTCATCAATGCCATGTGTTCAGATGAAACAAGGAATAACCTTCAAATGATTTCAAAAGAGAAACAAATTTCCCCTAGAACAGCTCAAAAAACAATCAGCCAGAAAAATAATTATGTAACTGGACATTTCACATACCCAAAACTTAAAAAATACAATTGTCGGGTGTTAAAGTAAAAACAGGATTGTTGTTTTTTTTAACAGCCCTAATATTACCCTGACAGAATCCTTCTTGTTAAACTGAATGCAAAATAGGAGACAAAACATAAAACTGAAATAATGATATCTACTTTATCTTGATTGCTATGTGACCATAACCATCTCCACTGTAAGATTACGAGGAATGGTTTACTGACAACCAGTTACATACCAATGGCCCATTCACATGGAGCAGATGGTTTTGATTGCAGTGCCTACCTTTGAAAGTGACTACCTCTCCATTGGAGGTCTTGGGTAAGCCCTTGTAGCAGTTCTCTGAAGTCAGAGCCCAACAAACATTCAAACTGCCCAGCAGGAAACCTACACCAGCTCCACCAGCATCCTGGATAAACAGATATTAAAAGTTGTAAGTTGTCTATGTCACTCATTCATTCATATTAAACCTTTCGTGACTTCCAGTAAAGATCTTTAAAATAGGGTCTAAGATTTCTATGTAAAGCTGGTTTGACAGAGGCTTTCACTCAAATTGACTTTGAGATGATGTTCAATTCTCATTCTGTGAGCAGCTGCTCTCCTCATACCATTATTCAAACATTTCCTCAAGGAAAACCATGGCCTCTCTCTTAGCCTCTTTCCTTGTGGATGCACAAATTTAATCTCACATTTTTCTCTCTCTAATTCACCTTCCATCTGAAAAAGACAGAAATTCCTGGAAGCAAGTGTAGAGATAATAGCTGACATCTTAACAATATATTTAATAAATTATATTAATTTGTCCTTTTATGTAAAGATCATCAAAATTACAACATGATGGGCCAGGGGCCCTTTAACTCAGGCACTCATTCATTCTCATCACATGTTCATGTAATTAATTACCACAACGTCATAATGTTCACTTAACAAAATGTCTTAATTAATTAAATTCTTGATGTCCAATTACAGATTATTGTTTGATCACAAATGAGCATGGGCTTGTAATCTGCATGATGTTTTATTTATATTGTAATTAATGTTCTTCATTTGCAGACATATGTCTCTTCCAATCTGGATATCCACTATGAGTGAAATGTTCAAAAAATAACATAAAGGCCTACACTGTGATAACAGAAAGCTAATCTTACATTTGAGCTTCCACTTCTCTTGGACAATGGCACCTCCACAGGCACAGGTACAACCCCAGCCATGATACAGCCATAGAAAGCACAGATGAAAGAGATGGGATCATTGTTCGGGTACACCAGGGCAACCTGAAATAGACATGGCAACATATTATGAACATACAGGTCACCACTACTATTGTTTTAAAAAAGAAATTGATGGAAGATAAAATACCTAGGCAAAATTCTAAATGTTTATGTGGGTATTCTATATAACCTGTTCAATATATGTAAAAAGTATTATCAGAAAAGGAGTGGCTAAGAAGAGCATAAATAGGATACTTGAATGCTTGAAACAAAACTGTAATATGACATGCTGTCCATAATGAAGTAGACAGTTCCAAATTTTTTAATTAGCCAACAAACAGTACATTTTTCATGAGACCAGTCGTTTCATTCACACTTATAATACAAAATTGAGATGACATATTTTTTCCTCTCAAGATTCAATGTAGATAGCTTTTGAGTTATTTTATCAGAAAGACAGTACAGTCTTAAATCGAGAAAAGTCACAAAACATTCACCCTGTCCCCTTGTCGAATTGGTTCCCCTTTCTGGCCAACTTTGTACAACAGGCTGTATGCGATTTTCTGTGTTCTACTGAGCAATTTGCCATAGGTGAGATTAAATGATGGCTTCCCGTTTGCATCCAGTACAGTAATGGCATTGGCTTTGTAGGTGGATGAGCCATATCGCTTTAGGGCTCCTTCCAGATCAACTGGCAGACCTGACGGAATCTGAGAGATAGCAAAGGGAATGATAAAATACTAAATATTGACTTCTGGTGGTAACAACAAAGGTAATTACTGAATATATGCTGATCTAGTGACAAAGCATGATTGATAAAAGAAAACTGACTTATTTAACCCTTGCTATGTTGGGAAATTAATCTGTTCTAGCAAGTGTTTATACACTTTATGCAAATTAATCTGTTCTAGCAAGTGTTTATACATTTTATGTAAATTAAGTCACATTGGTTAATAAATTGTACATTGTAGGGGGGAGGTTTATCCAATATGTACATTAAATTCCAGCCTAAAATATCAGGTTTCGACTCCATTTGTATATACTGACACTAACAATCAGCACTGAACTGGTCCAAGGAAATATTACACTTACCACAAGAGGGTCTCCAGGTTGGGGTATAAGTTCTTTCCCTTCTGGTTTGGGCGCATTGGGATCTGTCACAGGTGCTGGACAAGGGATAAATTACATAAACATTGGATGTGACTCAAGAGGTCAAGACTCCGAGAGACATGGCTCAGTTTCATTACATAAACATGAAGTTCCTTGTTTTTTACAGTTTGATAATCAAATGAAGAACCAAGTCCCTGTTATTATTCTGCTTGATCATAATGGAAGAAAATGTAGATATACTTATTATTTGTTGTTTTGTATCCATTTTCATTTTCATTTTTTCCCCCCATTTTCTCCGGTAAATGTTAGGAAATCTGAAATTTTCCATGGACTATTCCTCTTTCAAAGCCACAACAATTACATGAGATACTCACTTTCCAGGGTGGCTTCCTCCTCATCTACAAAATATTCTCTCAAAGGCTTTCTTTTTGGCCTCTGTAAAGAAAAAATGGCACATTCAGGAATTTTGCACAAAATGGAAGCTGGTTTCATTTCTGCTTCATCCTTCTCTCTATTTGTTATCAACAACATGCAGGTATAATGACTTGACACGTGCACTTTCCTTTGCTCTCTTTCATAAACAAGACACAATAAAATTTACACTGAGTTTAAGTACTGAATTACACTGTATTTAATTAGTGAATCTCAATCTGTCTTTTAATCCACAAAAGGATTTAAGAGACACAAAAAGAAGAAGAAGAAGATTACTGGATTTTATATGTGAGCATATGCATATCAAACAATCAAATTTCATGAGGTGGAAAACTGGATGACACAAAAACAAATGCGATAATACACTCAACTTACTTTCAATGTGTTCAAAAGCTGCTGAATTTTGGCTGATACTTTGCCATGGGCTGGGGCTTACAAAAAGAAAGAAAGAAATGTATCAGACCAGGAGATACAATATTCACAACAAAATAATATTTCAATCAAATTAAGTGTATGAATTTTGTTACAGCAGATAGGGAAGAAATGAAACAAAAAATAAAATGAAGACAAGGATGGTTATTCAATAAAAAAATCATGACCAGCAAAATTCATATGAATATAGTTTTCATTTCCATAAGTTTAGTTCACTTCTTAAAGGAAAAAAAAAAAAAGAATGACTGTGCACATTTTTTATTCTCCTACTTACATGCAACAGTTGAGAACCTATATGACCAAATATGTTACCTACTTACAACCAATAATATGTGAACAGTAGTTTTACTTTCATATAAGTTCAACAGAATATTTTTAAACAAGTCTGAATTTCCCTTTTTCTTCGAAGACTTGTACAACTGATTCAGAGAACTATGATAAGCTGGTATGTCTCCATATCCCCCCATTAATAGTGTTGATTGCTTTGAGAAGAAATTTACCATCCTCATCAATCATGCCTGTGACGGTGCCTGCAGCATTCATGCGGACAGAGGATTGGTTGTATCTGCCCACTCTGTCTGCCTGCCTGGTGCTCTTGGCATTGTTGGTGACATCTGGGGGCTGAGGTGATATGTGGTGGGCTGAGGAATAGATAGTAGTAAAATACAAGATTAAACAAAAAAGACTAGCACAAGAATGTTTGTGAAAGGACACTTACTCAGGATTTACAGCATGAAATAAGTTGTCAAGCAGCTTTCAATGTATAAGATATTGTAAAAGATCTTTTTTTACTTCCTACCAAAGATGTTTATCACTTCCATCAGAATGTGAAAGAAATCTGTATCTTGAGTTTGCAGTTGGTTACAAGAGCATGACCTCTGTACAGATCTCAGATTGCTCCCATATAGGACTGGCAAAGGCCTGAAATTATGGAGTGATCACCCAATTCGAGCAATGTCATCATATTTTTCTGAGAAAAACCATGTTACTATGGACAGCTTTTTCAAATCCAGCTAAATCTCAAGAAATCACACCTTCTGGCAGCATGTATTGGCCAATGAAAACCTGGTGAGAGAAGCCTTACAATATGAAAATCACAGTTTGCTAACTCACAATGTCTCGCATTCTGCATAACATCAGCTAGTGCATGCCGAGCAGTGTTGCCAGGTATAACATAGTTGGAGAACTGTGCACTGCGAGGTCGCTCCCCTTGTCCACCGCCTCCACCACCCCCACCATGGTAAGGTGAGGCGCCATGGTCTGAGTAGGAGCTGGAACTTGCTCCAGAATCACGGGCATGACCTCCACGCTGGAAATTTCTCAACTGCTCTTCATCAAAAACACTGTCATCATCTGAGGATGAGTCTGCAAAACACAGAGAGAATGGACATAACGTGAAAAATCCCTCTTGGTTTGTCCTAAATTTTACCCATAAAACATGGCCTCACACACAAGTTTTATTTAACAATTTTGAAATTTAAAACTATGTTTTGAAAAAGAACATTTCCTCCAATTTATAGGAAATGTGCATATTCTTATAACTTCATACTTCCATTCAATTTTCAGACTAAGGTAAATGTCAAAGTCTTCTAACATCCTACATACATATTTCATTAGAGTACTGACACAGCTCTTTTTGAGATAGAGCAGGAGGATTTCTTGACAATGGTACTGACCTTGCCGTTCTCGTCGCTGCTGACCCTGGTAGTTGACAGAGGTTCGTTTGGATGGTAGTGGCATGACTGGCACCTTCCTGCTCTGCATGGCTAATGCTTGCATGACAGCTTCTGTACGGATTTCTACAAATACAATGATAGGTCTGGCATGAGGTTATGTGACAGCAATATTAGACTCATGTAACTTAGCACCTGAAAGCAAACAGTCTCATTCAGCTTTCACCATTTTTCATTTCACCTTCCTCTCACTTGAGAAATCTCAGCTCTTCCATTTCAACATTTTTATTATTTTTATTAACTCAAAATTGTTTCACTTTCTTATTTTCTTATTGCTGATAGATTTCAGATGAACTGAATAAGGTTTCTGAATTATGAATATTTAAAGAGTATCTTTCATATGTTGCTAAGCAAGGATTGAAATGATGAAAAGAAGGCTTAAATAAAATGCTGTAGCGTTCTTTTTTTTTTTCCTCCCCTTTCTTTCACAGAATTTTATATTGTCAGATTTCATCCCATCGTAATTTTCTAGCCCCTACTCCTTCCTCCTCCTTTTTCCTTCTTTATTTTAATCACCCATCTTTCTATCATCATTTTATGACACCACCAGTTTCTTCTTTCTTCTTTTTTTTTAATGACATAACAATTAATCTTTTCTACAGTTAGTTGAAAGATGTAGAGAACAAAAAGACACATTGTAGTTAGCCAAGAAATATGTGCATTCATGATGACAAGAACTTCATACAGTGTCCCACCTGAATGGTAACGATTGTCCTCTCTTGTCAACCGTCGCTGGGCCCTCCTCTGAGCAGCTGTGGATGGACTTGGGGCTCCAGCCCCTGAGCCAGCTGAACAGGGGATAGCAAAACAAAACATGTACTTAAAACTGAATTATCATCTCAGTTCTCCAAGCCTACATATCAAGCAACTCTTTTCTTCTCTTTTAAGAAAAAAAGAAAGAAAAAGAGACACAGAAAAAGAAAGAAAGAAAGAAACAAACAAAGAAGGAAAGAAAGAAAGACAGAAAGAAAGAAAGAAAGAAAGAAAGGGACAGAAAGAAAACGGAACGAATAGGGAAGGAAGGAAGGAATAGGGAGGGAAGGAAGGAAGGAAGGAAGGAAGGAAGGAAGGAAGGAAGGAAGGAAGGAAGGAAGGAAGGAAGGAAGGAAAATGAATCACGCAATATTTTCATCTGATCCTTCCCTAAGCCGCGTTTACACGATTCTAATTTTACATTCTAATTTTCTTAGAATCAGATCAAAATTCAGAACTGATCTTTACACGGTTCTAGTTCAGAAAGCAATTTAGAAATGAAAGCTTTCTGTTTCCAACATTCTAATTTTGTTTTCTATTTAGAATTAACTTTAGAATGCACATTCACATGGTTCTAATTTGATTCTAAGTTAGAATAAAACATACAATTGGATATTCCCGTTCTAATATTTTAGGCAAACAAGCAGATTAGAACACATTCTATTTCCATTCAACATTGTATTCTAAACATGGCTGGGTTCAAGACCACCAGTACCTTCATTGCCTCTTTCGAAGCTCACCCAGTTCTGCATAACGCTCGACTCAAGGAATACCACAACAAGGATTTGCGCTGGAAAGCACTGGAGGAAATTTGCACAGACATTGGTCTGCCAGTTGAAGGTGGGTACCTAGTCTGTCAAATCTATCTAGAGCTACAGATCCTGGTCTTTGTCTTGATGACATGCTTTTTCTTCTAAGACTGAAATTTTTACTGAATCGATTTAAATCATATCTTCTTTTCCTCTTTGAGTCATGTTGAGTCATGTTCTACAACTAGCAGTGCGGGCCAAGACGTCTTCGTCACTTGATGACCCGGTGCAGCTTTCTTTGCTGACGAACCACTTTTCGGGTGGCACAAAATCTATGAATGGCTGATTATTTATGTATGTACTGCCTACTGCAAACAGTTCAACAGCTTTCAATACTGGACACAGCAAAATGGGGAATGTAATCTTCAGTTTGTAAGAATTCATTCATCCATGCTGTCAAAATGTGATATGAATGCTATTTATACATGACTGACTACTGTATTGCAAAGAGACAGAGGTTATATTTGAAATACTAAGCAAACTGATACAAACTTATATGCAAATGAATATCCTTACTAAAAATCAATATCTCTGGAGTTTATGGTAAAGAATTTGAATTTCTGCAACTGCCCTACCAATTTATTGTTCCTTCAAATGGTTTTCAAACTGATTTCTAAAAATGCTCTCATATCATGGCAATAAAGCTGATTTTTTAAAAAAATTCTCTTTGTGGAAAATCAATTATGTGTATCAGTAGGACAGTATATTTCAAAATGTTTTAGGATCTTCGAAATTACATTTATAACTGTATGGTTAATTATAAAAAGCTTTACATGATTTCTGTGGAGCCTGACAACATCACTTAATAAGGGAAAATCTACTTACAATGCATTTTCATTTCACTCCACACAAAAAATGTGAAGAATCAGAGAGCCAAAAAATAGCAGTGTCCTTATCCTGTACTGGTACTGACGATCCCTGACACTTAAGAAAAATGAAATTGCTTGAATTTGAATGCTCGAATGGCTGGCTATAGTTTGTGCAGCTTAACAACAGAAACAGAAAGACCTCCAGGGACTGATAAGATTGAGAGGCTCAAAAATGACAGACTGACATCCTAAAATACTTAGGAAGATAAAACATAAGCTTGGCTATTTTTGGACTTCAGAAACCGGAAAGCCATAAATAGGAGATCAAAAATACTAAAGACAAAGTTCTTCTCCCTTTTCTTTGGCAGTAAAAGGTAGAAGATGGATGTTTATAAAAATATGCTTAGAATAGCTTTTAATAGATAATAATGATGCAGAACACGACATTTGACATACAGTATGACAGATTTGATCTATCCTAAGGATGGCTGATCTCTTTGATCTAATTATAAACAATGTTGTTTTTTTTTTTTTAAATTGTTAATTCACCCTGTACTTGCCTATAAATAACATGGGTGAATAGACCTGAAAACAAATGGGTCATATAGATCATCATAAAAGAGTGCCCAACTGTGCAGCACCGATGATGAAAAATGGATCATCACTATGGAGAGCTCTGCTGGATGCCATTTACATATGTGTGGTTCTCCACACCTTTCTTCCTGATCAAAATTATTGTCTGAAAATGATACTTGTTCGAGGATGTAGATCAATGTCTAAACAGGCCTTACAATTTTATGACTACTTGATGAAATATAGTGATCATTATTGATCATTATTTGGTAATCCCTGCCATGTAATTTATGCAAACCACTGTTCCCTCACCTTCGTTGTTCTGCTGTTTGACATATGGGGCCAGCAAACGTGATCGCTTTTTCTCATACCCTTTCTGTGTTATATCCCCTGTAGAAGAGAAAAAAAATTTTTTTTTAAGTAAGTTTTTAATTTAGTGTGGGTTTTTTTCCCAATAGACTGCAGCCGGATCCACAGTGTCCTTTTGCAAATATAAAAAAAAAATCCATGAAAATAATTCTTTGCTAATATAATGACAGGAATGATCATGAATCTTTCAATGTCATAATGATTTCCATATAATTATATAAATTATTGTCCTGTACACTTCCAGGAACTGATGCTGAAAACACTCAATGAATAAATTAGAAACACATCTTAGGTCCTCTTTAATTTACAATTAAGACAAGAGTTGAGGACTATCATTGTTATTGTCTATGCATGAGATCTTGCAGAGAAATATAAAAAAAAAAAAAGAGAGAGAGAGAGAGAGAGACAGAAAAGAAAGAGGGAAAAATAACAGCATGCTTGAGTGATAGACCAATGGATGATTGAAAGGAGAAAATGAAGTGATCCTTGAGGGTGTCCTTATCATCAAAAATATGAATACTACAATGAGTGACAAAATATCATCCAAAAAAAGAATATATAAGGAGAGATATAGATTAGTAGGATCAGAGAGAACACTTTGAAATATTTTGAGTGATAAATATATATTTAAACAATAAGAAAAAGAATAAGTTAACACATGTTGCAACATTCCATGTGCCAACTGTCAAACTGGTTTTGTTGCAAGAAGTTGACCTGTGAAACATTCAACATGCTGCAAAATTGGGGATAATATAACCACAACATTAATATACAACAGGGATATGAAGAGGGGCCTACAGATTCCATCATTCCACTTCCTAGCTGCTATCAGTGGTCACGATCAGAAATGGAATTTTCCTGCCTGTTGACCCCCTTCCTGGCTGAGCCAGTCCTATAACCAGTTAGCTACAGTCTTGAGCCTGGGCTGGCGACACCTGGACCAGCTAGGAATAGGCCCACTTATCACTCTGGTCAACGACTTGACTAATTAGTTCTCTTTACAAGTCCTAGAGCTAGTGGGACAAGCCTAGAGACTTCCTATAGTTTGGCCTGTCACATGTCCCTTACACAGACTTGTGAATGTGTCGGTTTTGGTTGTTCCAACCATAAAAAGCATTCCAGCTTGACTAGTAGTTATGAAAAGTAAAGTGGATGAAGAAAACACTGATTTAACAATAGTGTCCACCAATGAACGTGTATTTCGAGGTAACGTTGGACCAATCTTTTCTTAACCCCTATGTTCACATTCTACTTAGGCTGTTTGTGGGCTTACAAGTCCATTATTAGGTTGTTTTTGTTGTTGTTGTTTTTCATAGGCGAGTTTGATCGCGAATATGTTGATTTTGTCCTTGTGCAAGTAAGATGCAAGGTCAGCCAATTACTTAAAACATTTCAAATGACAATTCAAATGAAATTTCCTCAGAACCAGTATATGAGGTGCCTTCTCTCAACTTTGTTCTGCTCTTTCCATTGCACATTACATGTACTATGTTCCTTCTCAGTTCAAGCCACTGTTCATATAAAGGAAAAAAGTGCTGTCAGCCACAGAGGTACATTACAATCATGACACTAATATTACTGATAACCACAGTATCCACTACGCACGGTGGATAGATCTAGTTTCACTATTTCCTGTTTCAAATTGAACCGTAATAGTCCACCGGGACGACAGAAACGGTGAGACGGAAACGAGCAAAGGAAAAGAATGGACCAGCTGCAGTCGCCAAGGGACTAAGAAAACGTATGCAATGACCCAGGCTGCAGGTAGATCTAGTTCACAACCGCGATTAATGGAGAAGATTGGTGCATATCTCGTCAATTGCGTCCAAATGATTTTTCAAAAATTAAAAAAGAAGAAAGAAACTTCAAGGCTATGAAGAAGAAAAACAAGCCCGCAGTTACATTTTGCCTTATAGTCTAAGGGCCAAGATGTGGCCACAAACAGCTCGTGTCACTCTCGAAATACACCGTTTATTTTTCTTTCCCATCCCCTCTCGTGCCTGGCTAGCATGCCTGCTAATGTCAGGGGCCACACGTTCCGGTCGACACGGAACACAAAACAGAGCGACAGATCTTATCGTGTTTGCTTCTTTCCTTGACTGAGATGCTTTGATGAGAATGAATGAGCGGACGAACTTTTAGTACAATGAACACTAACGCAGTACGGTGAGGTGGCCATGTGATCACAGTAATTTATGAAAATTATTTCAATCCTCTACAATCCACACTAATACATATCTGATGTATATGATACAGGGAAAATGATGGCCTAGTAAGCTTAGAAAGTTCTCGATGTCTGATAGTACTGTACAGTTATAAGACAATTAATCAGAGGATAGACTGAGAATGAAACTTTCAGCCGTTGAATTTAATTTCTGTGGTGTATTTACAGTTGTTGGAATTTTAGCAAAGCTTTAAGATTAATACAATGACTGTTTCAGAAACTCCCCTGGTCCTTGAGAGTGAATATGCACGCATCTGGATAAAGATGAAGATATGTTCACGTCGCCTAACAATGTTTCCGTTCTGAAAATAAAGGAGTAACAACTCATGTACATGATTTCACAGACTGCCAACAATTGATTAAGATCCCACTGGTTAGTTTTATATACAAGAAATATTTAAAAAATAAGTGTTGAAATGATTACTCATGGGCAACTGCATGTTCTTACTCCTTTTGTCACAGAGACTTGGCCTCACAAAGGCCGCCATTTGACTATCTACGCAGGAAAAACTAACTCGTCGTTGTTGGGTGAAAACTCAATCACGGACAGGTAATATTTTCAGAGTAGACTGAACTATATATTGCCACAGACTTTACTCAATGATAAATATGAGACCACATCACATCACCAACTCACTTTTTTTCCCTCCAGATTTTTCACTTCCACCACACCGTGCACGATACATAGTATCTGTAATAAGCTTTCTAAATCTAAATTAAGTCTGGTTCCCTTCTTATGTCACCTTCGTTTCCTTTCATTCAGCGAATAAACTATACTGTATCCACGCAGTTTTCCGGCGTTTGCCGTTCGAGGAGTTTGAATGAACGCCAAAAGAGACACATGTTAATTTATAAATATCAGCCAGATGTTCACATATGTAAGTAGTTTCCTTTTGTAACTGATGACTAAATTGGGGATGACTACAGACGATGACTTGCCTAAGCCTGGAATTTGACTATTCCTGCCATACTATGCAGGATATATCACGATTTTAGCCTCCACCGAGAGCTTGGACAGAGCATCAGTCAATGAGCTGAGCGTATAGACGGGCATAGTGAAGAGCCACATGAGTGCTGACACATGAAATAACACAAATAAATGTGTGTGGCCACTTGGCCCACAGTCATGAAGTGGAACGGGTTTTTAAGTGCGCTGCCTTTAAATGTTGACGACTGCCCTATCCATTGTGATTTCAATATACATTCATGTATTGCAACATTTATCAAGATGTGAATGTTGACTTAATCATCCGAACCGTATTTTGAAACAATATTGAACATATGACAATCTTTGTCTTCATCTTCAAGAGACTTTACTCATACTGACTTTAATCTGAATTTGAAAACCTATTGACCAGTGCTGAACTAGTGAAACTGAGACTAGTCTACTATGCAGTCCAGCTTGTAGAGAAATCACAGAAAGATTTCTGAATGGTGCGCAGGCTTCGCGTCTTGAGCGAACGAGGATGATTTCTGACGACATGTGTCCCAAAATATTTTGCTAACAGATAGGTGGGAGGTGACTAATATACCCGTTCTCCTTTGTATCCTTTGTCCTCGGCCATACTATTTACTCATCATGCCGTTTTTAGCTGTGAATGGCACATGACTGGTTTAAGTAAGGCCATAAATACACAAACGTTTACACTAAGAGACGGCGATGGCGCGGAGAATGGCCGTTAAAGTCCGGGCAGTCTATGCCCTCTCAACTGCCTATCTCCAAGTCTTCACTCCGGCTGCTGTCTCTTAACTTTCCTCTGGGAAACATTTACGAGCGATTCACAAGTTTCTTTTGCCGACACGTTCAAGATTTATTGTGCACTGGACGGCGACTTCAAAGGATCTCGATTGATGAGTAAGGAGCATGGCGAGAGGCTGGGGAGCGGAAATAAGGTGTCACCGATTTTTGCTGTGTTCTATCAAAGTTGGACTTACTGCATGACAACGCGAACAGAAAGTCATGTATGACATAATGCAAGGATGTCAAATTTAGTTTTTACGGCAAAGAAAGAAATGTTTCATGCCCGGTGCCTCTTCAAGTATACCTGCAATAATATGTAAAGCTGAAGTATTTATGCAGTAAAAAAAAAAAAAAAAGTAAAGAAAAATGCGTCGCCAGCAAAGGCTTTCATCAGCTAAAAAGTCTATTTTCGTCCTAAACGTAGGTCTGACATTTATGATAATGATTTATTTTTTATGCACCAATGACGTTTAGACTGCCGATTGAAAAGGCAAACTTTCAGCACTGTGGAACAGGTGAATTGTAATAACCTATGTATAATCTGTGTAATAATCAAACTTATCCATTCCTTCTGCAAATCTCTTTTTTTTTTTTTTCTCCCTATTTCCTCTTCATCTTATTCTTCTCTTTCACGATGACTCTACTCTTTCTTTATCTCTCTCTCTCTCTCTCTCCGTCTTACCCTCTTCATTATACGGTCTTCTCTTACTGTTGCCTGTCTCTCCATTATGCCATTCATCTTTCTCTACTCTCTCACTGAGAAGCTCTCTCTCTCTCTCTCTCTCTCTCTCTCTCTCAGGGGTTCGTTCTGCCATTCTTCTCTTTTAGCTTTTGTCACCATACATCAGTTCCTTTGAAGCTTAAACCATTGTAACACTATACGGCAACACATTTTCTCCACTACAATATCCAAAGCACGGCACGCGTTTTTCGTGTTTTTGTTCCTTTCATCCTTCAATCCCTCTCACCGCCTTCCCACAGAGGCCATCATTAATTATTGCCCGCAGACCACACATCAAGCAGACCTCGTCGGCCTGCCAAGCACGATGCAGTTTGAGTGCTCAAGCCAATTAGCTAGACATACATATCCTGGTCCGGTAATTAAGGTGACGCAACGAAGACCAATGACCAAATGACTTGCTAGTCACACCAAAGCCTGGCTAGCTGGACATGGTCAACATGACAGATTTGACGTCTGTGGCCTTGTGCTAGAACAAAGGATTACAAATAATTTCCTTCGTATAAAAGATACAAAAAGCTGAGGACAATACATTTTCCTTAAAGTTCACTTGCGTAATTATGAGATCCAACCTACTCTATCTCAGTGCTAAAGAGAAAATATGCTACAGTGGCAAGAACGATTAATAGTAATTCAAGTAAGATGTATATTTTTAATTCCGTTCTAAAATCAACATCTCTTAAAGAGTAAACACAGACCCGTAGATACAGACAGGCCGATATTGGACAGACAAGACAGGCTGGCACGTAGACAGGTTTACATAAATGAGCACCTGCGCACGGATGTCTTGTCATTTATGAGTGTAGTTGTCAATATAAATTCAATTTCTGCTGATGCGTGCTGAAAGTCTAGCTAACCGATCTACACAGGTTCTGTGCTCAGCTGGCCATGGCCTATGCAGACAGACACTGCACTCACATTGGTTCACGCATGCATACATGCAAGCTCGCTTTCATCCGTGGGTTGATGACACGGGCCAATACGCAAGCGAGTCAAACTGCTCTTGACATGCCAGAAAAGTCAGCTTCCTCTTTGATTCTTACTCTGTGTCGCTATTACATGTACTAATTGTTACGCTTAATGAACGTATGACCATATCTCAAACGTAAGTTATATAAAAAAAAAAAGAAAGAAAGAAAGAGAGACGGGGCGGGGCGGGAGAATTAAAGTGGGAGGAAGAGAGAGAAAAGATGAGAAGGGAGATGGGTAAGCGTGGACCATTGATAAGGTAGCTGTCTTTTTAAACGAAGGACATCCACCGATAGTGAACTACAGTGCCAACACCTAATTTTGTTTCATCCAGGAATGGGTTTTATGATAAGACATAATATGTAGATCTAGATCTATATGCTGTAGAGTGCAAATCATTCGTTCAACGCCACATTTCCGGCTGAAGATGTGGTGTGCTGTGCAGACTGGGGCCAGTTGGCAAGCATTCGCTCACACGCCACTGATCATAATATGCACATGCTGCCAGGTATGAGGCAGGGGGAAATATCAATATAAGAATGCGATTGTTTGGCACTTTTCCGAAGTCACAATTTGCTCTACATACCTGTACTGCACTTAATGTATAAAAACTATAGAACAAAACGGCACATTTAGATGCACGATTTCTTGCTGCACATACTGCATATATAAAGAACATCATAGAAAACCGAAAGTTCGGGTACTTGATGTATGAAACAACTATGGCTAAAGTGACAACGATAAGAGAGCACGAAAAAAAAAAAGGATATAATTTTAAAAAAAAAAAGAAAAAAAAGACTTGACATCGACAAAAAATAAAAATAAAATAAAAATAACAACGTGAACAATAACTACAACAATAAATGAGTGCAATTGCGATAACAACAAACAACAAAGATGATAACACTAGTGAACCTACAAGAAACCATAGTGACAGCAACAAGAAATAAAGAATAACAGAAAGCAATGACAACAGCGGCAGAAACACTGATGAGCACAGTGCTAATGGCAAACATGAGTCAAAACGAAAAATAACGCAACAAATAAGAACAAAGAACAAAGCAAAAACAATAAACAACAAAGTGGTAAAAAAAAAGGGGGGGGGGGAGGGCATCAACAACAGTGAATATTGATAAAACAGCTTACGAATGCAGTCCAAGCAAATAAATTTCAATTAATAATTGCAGTAACATCAACTGCTGCAATAATACAGCAGCGAACAACAACAACAACAATCATGAGCACCAGCAACAATATCAACACCAGCAACAATATCAACAGCAAATAACTGTAACTGTCACAGTAAGCAACTGTCAAGCTTTGCCTTTAGAATCACCTGTTGTAAACAAAAAAGCGACGATGAAAACGTTCCTCCATATTTTGGAAAATGTTTCTTTGTTCCTGATAGTGCCAGTGATGACAGAAGAGAGAGAGAGAGAGAGAGAGAGAGAGAGAGAGAGGTGGGAGATGAATGGCGAATCGAGATGAATAAATCGACGCATCAACACAACAACCACCGAAAGCGAGTGCAGATGAAGTGAGAGGATGGTGGGCGTCAGTGGTGGTTTTGAGGGGGGGGGGGGGGAGAATGAGGAGGAGTGGAAGCAGAGGGAGAATGACCAAAGAGACAAAAAGACAAAATGCAGAGTCACTCTTATCCCGATGTTCTGCCTCAGTTTGTTTGTCTGTTTGTTTTGTTTTATTTTGACTGATTGATTTTTAACATGGTAAAGATATTTGATGCCAAAATATCTGTACACGGGTCTGTTTCGTCGACAATTTCGAATTTGTCTCTCATAAAACATGAAATCTTCATATCTGGTGGTGAATAATTATGACCAAAATCTTGTAAATATAAAATTTTGTGACATAAAAAATAAATACATCTGAATGATGCAAACAGCGGATGGATTAACAAAATAACAGGGGAGGTAGTGGAAGGGGGGAGGCATAACAGAATAAAACAAAAGATAAGCTGCACAAACACCATGCCTGATTAAAAAAAAAAATTATCAAAAAACAAAGTTTGACGGAATAACTGCAATGAATAACATTAACAGTATCAGTGCACTGAATGTGTGACTGAAAAGTAATAAAAAAATGGCTGTATAACTCAGTACGTTTCGGTTTCAAGTACTTACCGAGGATCACAACACCCCACGGTTTAAAAGCTGAGCAACAATACACACCTGTGTCTGTGCATTCAAAGAATGTGCATGCTTTTTTGTTTGTTTGTTTTTTCCTTCGCACCGGAGTACGCCGAGCCCTATCGCTTATTTCTCCATGCAAACACCGTCTTGCTCTTGGTTTACTCACCTCTCACTCACTGCTCACTTTCTCACTAGCTTCTGCTACGCATGACAGCAGCCGCCACTACACAGACACATACCTAACGACATCAACATGTGGTGAGTGCACTGCTAGACCAAGGATTCTCAACCCGTCAATCTTATCTCAGCACTATCAGACACGAGGATTCGCTACTCACGGACTATATTAGGTCTTAATATTTAAGACAGAGCATTTTAAAATATTAGTTATACTCTTTCACGCCATCTCCCTGTTCATCTTTCTTTCTCTTTCTCTCTCTTCTATGCCCCCTTTCCCCCTTCTCCATCTCTTCTTCTT
>JBCEWB010608863.1:0-18008 GCA_039654565.1 Peronia peronii
TCTATCTATCTATCTGTCTATCTATCTGTTTGTCTGTCTGTCTGTCTGTCTGTCTGAATATCCATCTATCTATCTACCTGTCTCTCTGTCTGTCTATCTATCTAGCTTTCTGGTAGTCTGTCTGTCTGTCTTTCTTTATATATTATTGTTTATACATATATATTATGTATACACAGGCTTTTTCATTTATGTTGTGGGTATAAAAAATAACTTGTTTCTTTCATAATTTATCACTGTTCATAATTACCGATGAGGAGATAAGAACGTCATTCTCAAGAAAGGAAATCTAAACAACAACAACAACAACAACAACAACAACAACAACAACAACAAACAACAACAACACAAATAAAATAGCAATAACAACAACAACAATAGCAAAATAATATATTCGGTCGAAGAAAGCGTTATGAGATTCATGCTCCACTGCACTGTTCCACTGTTTGATGTGCGAGCAAATTGTTTCAGTCAGTCCTGATGAAAATAACACAGGAAGAGATCGACTAAATAAGATTCGATAGTAAAACGTTTTTAGATTGATAGTGAGCGTCACATGAGACGACACATTCCTAATATGAATGCTGACATAAAAATCGGAGACCGTTCAGAATCTGTTCTATAAACTAGGTAAAGATAAGATAAGATAAAGTGATACAAGATAAAATAAACTTCATTTGTCCTCAAAAGTTCTTTGTGAATATTTCAATTGGATATAATAATTACAGTGTCAACTGGACAGGATTAAAGATGATGAGATTCCACATGAAGGAGTAGGAGCTTTACTAATGTCTCGAACTCAGACCAGCGAGCAGCAGCATCAATGAGATTGGAAAATAAAGCAGCATAGAAAAGGCAGAGGGCGCCACAGACTAAGGATAAGTTTGTGAAGGACGCTGCTACATTTTATTCTTACATGGGAATGTCTATGTTGGGTACATTATAAAGGACGTGTGAACACATAACAGAAGCGAGATCTATAAGGAAGTTAAGTCCACTAGATAGACCATCTGATACATGGGGTTTGCACTAAGGTGACGTAGAAATAATGGGCACTCGGTACAATGAGAAATAAATTAAGATCATAATCAAGAAAAAACATGAGACGGGAGAAGTGCAGGCGCCTGACTCGAGTAATTCAAAAAGAAATTGAAACCCTGGAAGCCAAAAGTACCTATGAGTAGATTTCACATATTCTGAGTCACGGTCGAGACAGCATGAACAGTCTAAATTTAAGATGCAAGTGTCCATACATCATGAAATGTAAAACTGGGAATAACTAAAATGCCATATAATTATAATCCCAGAAAGAAGAAGAAGAAGAGTTACTGTTTTTTTTTTTCTCGAGACCAGTTGTCTCAGAATGGACTAGAATACTTTCAGTTGTGAATATCTAAAGGCCAGAATACAAACTGATGCACAATTCTGAATAACGACTGTCCATCTCAAGCACACTGTTTCGCATTTAGCTGATAAAGTAGTAGGCCTCCATCGGTCGGGGTCGATGGATGATGCGCCCTAGTTGCTTCGCTGCGAGTGGAGCAGCGTCGTGTGTGGCTGATGAGGCCGATCCTGGAGTGGCAGTCCCTTCCGCAATAGCCACATCTGTGGCTGATGTAGCTGATAGAAGGATATAGCTATTAATACATATAGTTTCTCTTCATCTGATAAAGAGCAGAAACTGCCGGCAAAAAACAACCAACCTAAAAACGGCTCTAACTGCACAAACCATTTCCAGACCGGTCGGAAAGACACACACACACACCCAATTTTAGTCATGATCTTCCCCTAGAATGTGTTTAGTATGCACAGTACTAGCATGCATCTCATAAAACAAAATTAGAGAGAAATTCTCGACATCAGATGCCACGGTGAAACCCTCAAAGCTTCAAGGAGAGAAATATTATAAATCAGGAGATTTTGTGAAAAACTATCATCAAAGAAGATGTCAAGTAGACAAATGGAGAGTGCATCCTGTTACTGATGACAACTAACGATTTTCAGGCCCATTATTCGAGTAGTACTAGTAGGCCTAGTAGTGTCGTCCCTGAAGGAACGTGTTGACACCAAGTCTACTTGTCATCCCTACATGACTATGACACTGCTGGCCACTCGGATATCGATCTAGAAAGTCCGGTCCACGGTTTGTATTCTGGCCATCTTGTCCACTCAGGCTGGACCAGTGCTGGTCACTAAGGATCTCTTAATACCGCCCGAGGAAGAGCACGGGTGGAAACACGAGAAAATTAGAAGTGAAGGGAATAGGAAAGTAAGAGAGGGGCTGTTAAATTCAAGTCAGACTATTCTTTCAGTTTTTATGAGCTAAGCTATTATTTCAGACTACGATCTCATTTCCCAAACAAAAGCCTTCGAAAAACCTGTAACCTTCGAGATTTTCACAGAGAAAAAAAATGCGAAAGTTATAGAAATAACAATTATTTGGCAGAAACATGGCATAAATTAAACAGACACCCAGACACATTGACAGGTAAACACATTTTAGATTAGGCAATGTTTACAGTTACTTGTATACGTATAAACAAAAGAAGAAAAAAGTGGAGGGAAGACAGTGACCGTAAATATGATTATAGAGAAAGAATAGAGAATGTTCTTTCAGCATGTCCAGTTCGGTATCAGTTATATTCATTCAAATAAAGTTCTTCTTGACAGATAAATTCGCCTGGGAAAAAGAAATTCTTACGAAGTTTTAGTTTGCCACAAATCTGTTGAGTTTGTTATTTTTATATGATACACTGTATGTAATATACCAGCTGGCGTATGGAATTGCTATAGACGAACTAATTATCACTCCAGGTACCTTTAAATTAGTCATAATGTCAATAATATGTCAGGTATACCGTGCTCATTATTAAACAGATTACTTTCAGATTTTTAATTTTTAAAAAAAATATTTATATGGTATATTGAATATCTTGCCAATTTTGTCCATTTGCCTATTTTTTTGCTGAGGAAACATTCCGACAATCACTTTCTAAAGCGAAAAGAGGAACAGTTGAGAAAGTGAAAAACGATTTAAAACAGCAAGTATAACAACAAAAAGTACTACAGCATCAACACTAACAGGAGCAAGCAACAGCGTAAACAACAAATAACAACAAACAAACAAACAACAACAACAAAACGTTTACGCAGACCCTCCGATATCGCTAGGCAGTAGGCACCCTGTATTTTCTCTTACACGGAAGAGAACGGGTTTTTTGAGAGAGGACGGGAAAGGTACACTATTTACACGTCCAATTACAGAAGAGGAACGTGCCTACCAATATTTTGTTTGTTGTGTTTATAGGGCAAGCTGATTGTTATTATTTCAGGTCAAGTCCAGTGTTCAGGAATGGGGCATTGTGTTTGCCTGTAAATAAAGGGACCAC
Source organism: Peronia peronii (assembly GCA_039654565.1). Lineage (NCBI taxonomy): Eukaryota > Metazoa > Mollusca > Gastropoda > Systellommatophora > Onchidiidae > Peronia > Peronia peronii. Next base: position 3,387 of record JBCEWB010608863.1, read on the forward strand.
TGACTTGCTGACAATAATCCTGGTGCTGTAGAAAAGTAAATAGTCAAAAAAAAAAAAAAAAGAAGAAGAAGAAGAAAAGGTACCTGGAAGAAAGCTTAATTTATTAATAGACGCATCATTTTGTCATCAGGATTGATTTGTTAATTGCACGAACACGAATGACCCTATCAGGTGGGAGTGAACTTTTCTCAGGAAATAATTGAAAAACAACAAAACAAACTGCTATGTTTATTACCATGAGAAGGAAAATCCTTTTAACTCTGCGTACCCAATGTGGGACAGTAAAGAGCTGATGGATGTTTGATTAATGCATGGCACCATTTCATCATTCTGCTGCCTGTGTTCATGTCGTGTGTTTTATGTTTATTCCCTTACTGCAATTAATCACTGTGATAAAAAATGGCTGTCGATGTGGTTGCCCATTTCTGTGCTGTACATCAGATTCTGATGTATTATTCTCAGAATTAGAGCTTACTAACTTATAAATCTATCGGATATACATGTAGTATGAATAGTTATCTGTTGATCTGATTTGCCTATTTTTGCTGAGGAATCATTTCTGTCTGTTATTTTCTACAACAACAACAACAACAACAACAACAACAACAACAAAACAGGCAGATCAGAAAGTAGAGAAGGACTGAGAAAAAAAAAACATTAATAGCTCTATAAATAAATAAATAAAATACGCAGTCTCTTCCACATCATTTCTATTTCTTTCCATCTGACCTATGCAGTGAGGAAATATAGATCGATAGGCAACCTGCATTGTTCTTTTGCACGGAAGAACACATGTGTTCTGAGAAGAGGGGAAAAGAAGACTATGAACAGGTCGAATTACAGTACAGGAACGTGCCTACCAACAGTTTCTTTATCGTGTTTGTGACCTGGGGCAAGCTGATTATGACTTCAGTTCTAGCCCAGTTTTCAGGAATGGGACACTGCGTTTACCTGTAATAAAGGCAGCACTGGGTTGCTGGCAGTAATCCTGGTACTGTAAAAAAGTAAATAGTTAAAAAAAAGAAGAACCACATATCTGAATGGAAGCTCAATTTTTTTTTCAAATGGGCGCAACGTTTTGTCATCAGGGTTGTTTTGTTAGCTGCACGCAACACGAAAAGTACCACTGCGAATGATGACCCTGTTTGGTGGGAGCGAACATTTCTCAGGAAATAATTGAAAAATAACAAAACAAACTGCTATGTTCATTTCCATGAGAAGGAAATTCCATTTAGTTCTGTGTACACAATGTAAGGACAGTAAAGAGCTGATGGATGCTTAATTAACGCATGACACATTTCATCAAGCTGCTGCCTGTTCAATGACATATCGTATTTTTTATGTTCATTTCCTTTTTGCAATTAATCATAGTGACAAAAAAATGGCGGTCGATGTCGTTGTCCATCACTGTGCTGTATGTCAGATTCTGATGTATCATTCTTAGAATTATATATTAGAGCCTACTAACTTATAAATCTGTCGGATATTCATGTACATGTAGTTTGAATAGTTATCTGTTAGTCTGATTTACCTATTTTTGCTGAGGAATCATTTCTGTCTGTCATTTTCTTCAACGGAAAAAGAGGCAGATCAGAAAGTGGAAAAAAAAGGACTAAGAAAAACAACGTTAAGTGCTCTATAAATAAATAATAAATAAATATAATACGCAGTCTATTCCACATCATTTTCTGTTTCTTTCAATCTGATCTATGCAGTAAAAAGGTGTAGATCTACAGACAGCCTGCATTGTTCTATTACAGGAAGAACACATGTTTTCTGAGAGACGAGAGAGAGAGAGAGAGAGAGAGAGAGTGCGAGGTGGCGGGTAGACTATGAGCAGGTCGAATTATAGTAGTGGAACGTGCCTACGACATTTCTTCTTTATAGTGTTTGACTGTTTGTGACCTGGGGACAAACTGATTATTACTTCAGTTCAAGCCCAGTGTTGAGGAATGGGGCGTCGCGTTTGCCTGTAAATAAAGGTAGCACTGGGTTGCTGGCAGTAATCCTGGTGCTGTTGAAAAGTAAATAGAGAAAAAAAGAACCATATATCTGGATGAAAGCTCATTTAAAAAAAAAATGGATGCATCATTTCATCATCAGGATTATTTTGTTAGCTGCACGCAATACGAAAAGTGCCGTTGCGAACGAAGACCCTATTAGGTGGGAGCGAACTTTTCTCAGGAAATAATTGAAAAAATAACAAAACAGACTGCTATGTTCATTTCTATGAGAAGGAAAATCCATTTAACTTTAGGTAACCGATGTGGGATTCTGGTGTATTATTCTCAGAATTATATATTAGAGCTTACTAATTTGTAGCTATGGGATATACATGTATTTTGGATAGTTATCTGTTGGTCTGAATTGCCTATTTTTGCCGAGGAATCATTTCTGTCTGTTATTTTCTACAAAGAAATAATTATGAGGCAGATCAGAAAATAGAAAAAGGATTAGTAAAAATAATAAGAGATGTAAATAAATAAATAAATAAGTAAATAAATAAATAGATAAATAAATATGCAGCCTTTTCCACGTCATTCCTATTCTTTCCATCTGATCTATGCAGTAAGGAGGTGTAGATCTACAGGCAGCCTGCATTGTTTTTTTACATGAAAGAACATATGTTTTCTGAGAGAAGAGGAGAAAAGTAGACTATGAACAGATCGAATTACAATAGTGGAACGTGCCTACCGATATTTTCTTTATCGTGTTTGTGACCTGGGGCAAGCTGCTCATTACTTCAGTTCAAGCCCAGTGTTCAGGAATGGGACGCTGTGTTTGCCTGGGTTGCTGGCAATAATCCTGATGCTGCAGAAAAGCAAATAATAAAAAAGAGAAGAACAGATACTTGGATGAAAGCTCTTTTTTTTTTTTTTAATTAATGGAGTTATTATTTCGTCATCAGGATTATTTTGTTAGTTGCACGCAACACAAAAAGTGCCGCTGCGAACGATGACCCTATTAGGTGGAGCGAACTTTTCTCAGGAAATAATTGAAAAATAACAGAACAAACTGCTATGTCCATTTCCATGAGAAGGAAAATCCATTTAGTTCTGTGTAACAATGTGAGGGCAATAAAGAGCTGATGGATGCTTGATCAACGGACGGCACTATTTCATCAAACTGCTGCCTGTTCATGTCGTGTCTTTTATATTCATTTCCTTACTGCAATTAATCACTGTGATAAAAAATGGCGGTCGATATCTTTGCCCATCACTGTGCTGTATGTCAGATTCTGATGTATTATTCTCAGAATTATATATTAGAGCCTACTAACTTATAAATCTGTCGGAGATGTAGATCTACAGGCAGCCTGCATTGTTCTCTTACACGGAAGAACACATGTTTTCTGAGAGAAGAGGAGAAAAGTACTCTATGAATAGGTCGAATTACAGGAGGGAATGTGCCTTCCGACATTTTCTTTATCGTGTTTGTGACCTGGGGCAAGCTGACTATTACCTCAGTTCAAGCCCAGTGTTCAGGAATGGGACGCTGTGTTTACCTGTAAATGAAGGCAGCACTGGCTCGCTGGGAATTGCTGTAGAAGAGTAAACAGTGGGGAAAAGTACATATACCTGGATGAAAGCCCAATTCTTTTAGTATCGGACGTTACAGTTCGTCATCGGGCTTATTTTGATAGGCGCATGCAATAGGCATAGTTTATGTCACCACGTAAAGTGCTAACTGCGGAGGATATCCCATTATACTACGTGATCTCAAATGTTTCTCAGAAAATAATGAGGCATGTTGAGGTCTGTCACATGACCGACAGCTCATCGCTCAGGTGTATATAATTATATGGTGTAAACATGTCTGAAATGCTCATCATTCGTTAAGAGCTGCCTGCCATGCTCACAGCATATGTACACAAATCAGCATGTGAACGACAATCCCTCGGTCGTGTGACCCAGCTCGAACTGTCTCATTGAAAAATATCAGAATAAACTGCCATGTATTAACCGCATTCACTTCCACGAAGGGGAAAATCTGTTTAGTTTTGTGTGCATAAGGCACAGAAGCACATAACTGATTGATACTTGATCAATGCATGACACCATTTTATCATTCTGTTGTCTCTCCGTGCCCTGTTTTTTGTTGTTGTTTTTTTAATTTCCTCGTTTCAAACAATCACGGTAATTATGATGCCTGTCGGTGTCTTTGCCCACCAATGAGCCATGCCATACTGAAAAAGGGCTCACAATTAATTGTGCTGGGAACAATTACGTAACTTATGTAGTTTTTACAAATGACCAAACAGATTACAGATTTGAGTGCTCCAATAAGTTGTGACCAGATATTTGTGTAGACCATGGCCGTAACACAGCATTGGTGTGTTATTATTATAGGTTCTGTGGGGTTTTCTATTGTGAAATTCTCAAACATCGAGTAAACTTCTGCAAAGATAGACAGAACAGACTGATATGTGTTAAATCCGTGCCAGTCTTGTTGAAATTAACACAAAATAAAGACATTTTCCAGTGCACAAGAAGAGTTTTGTATGTGGGGCGAGGGAAGGGGGAGGGGGGATTGAGGGTATGGAAATGCAGATATTAGAAATATCCCTTAGCAATAAATTGCGCCTTACCCAAAAAATCAAAGCAATGACAATACGTACAGATGGTTAAACGACAATTGCAACGACAGTAATAGCAAATTCATAGTATAGAAATTTACGAAACTAGGAGTAAATAACTTGTCCTTTAAAAAAAAATACTTTAGCGTAAATGTTGACAGAAAAATGCACGAAAGACTGGTATTAAACAAATATGAGTTGCAGCATTATATGAGCTCAATGTACTATTTAATTGAATATGAGTCATCCCTGTGACTGGATTTTCTTTTTTCTGTTTTTGCACCTAGAACATAGTTCATGCCAGACTCATTTAATATGCAGCTTTTTACACACTATAAGCCTATGTTGATGGGAAGCAAGCCGATTTTTGACAGCTGCAATATCAGTCAACAAATCCGAGGTTACGGAAAAATCGAAGACGTTAAAAAAGAAAAAAAAAATTACAGCCTGAGATAAAATTATAATGAGTCTTATTTGCCTCTTAGAGGAACACGTCGCGTATGATTTGATGAGGAACATTTTTCGTTTAAATGTAGACATTGATGAATTGAGGCAAATCACCTCAAAAGAAATGAATGTGTGGTTTGACGTAACAGCTCCGGTGAATTTCAAAGAAGGATTTGTTGTCTTTATAGAGATGTTTTCAACATGATATTATATTTAATGAATCTTTTATCAGCAAAGTGTTTTGCCGCATTAAATATGGGTTTTAGAATGTGAACGTGACGAAAAGCTGGTGACTGTTTTCAGAGTAGGAAAGAAAGACCGTATTATTAATTTTTCATGTTGAAGCCTCATTCACCGTTTATTTTTGGATACTGGTATCGACAATGTGGTTGGATGTGGCAGGCGTAGCCTACGTCTATATCAGTATAGAGGAGCTTCGATTCCTCCGGCTGAATATGTTATTGTTAGCCAATGACTGTTGCGAAGTAAGGATTTTCAATTTTTTGTTCATATCCATATCTTAACACAGAGATCAAACAAGAATAAGAACAAGGCGAATGAAACTAACAAGGAAAACAATATTAACAACAGTCTCACAACCACAACCACCATCACCGCTACCACCACCACCACCACCACCACCAATAACAAGAATAACACCAACAACAATGACGACGATGAAGTAGCAAGTAACTGATAATAACAACGATAAAAACAGTATTACCACCACCACCACCACCACACGAACAGCAACAACACGACCAACAACAAGAAAACAACCACCATATCAACATCATCAGACAGAACCATCCAAGGCTCATTGCACTAGCTCAACCTGGCAGCCAGGAATATCCCAGGCTCAGCATAACAAGTTCATCCTCATGAACAGCAGCCTGGCATTCTCCCCAGCTATACTTTGGCTAATAAGATGGTGACCCGTCGATCAATCAAACTGTAAGCGCAATTTTTTTCCAGAACATCAGGCTGCGTTTGGCTTGATCAGCGCGACGTAAGGGAATGATGAAAATGGAGGTGGTATCCTGGAAAAGGGAGAAGAGAGGAGGAAGGGGGAGGGAGGAAAGGAGGTTTGCCACGATGATGTAAATCCCTCTTTGCGCGATTGAAGAAGACAACAATAAAAAGACTAGCAGGAAAACAAAACAACTCGAGCTTTCCACCTCATTCCATTTATCTTTTTTTGCCATCCATTATCGGTAAGCTAAAGAAAGTCTGCCATAAAGGCTTCAGAAAATTATTGTTGTATGGCTTCAAGTCCTTGTTTTCTAGGAGTTCTGGCTATCACTGCCCTTATCTTTCTCTGCCGGATGGTTTTTAATCGGGCAAAACTCTACTTATGTTACTGTATCTTATGGGTATGACCTCTGTATGGAGTTTTGTGATTGATTCATAAAGAGGCATAAATAAAGAGGCATAATAACCATGTCGCTACTTCCGTCATTTTAAATTCCACAGATAGCAACAGATTACTAGTAAATAAAAGATGAGACTGTCGCTGTTGATAGAGATGGTCGTCATTACTTAAATGGAATCATGACTTGGGAATAAAATAGTAATCTGTAACATTTGCCACATCATTACTTAAATGGGCCCATGGTTTGTAAATTAAAATAGTTAAACGATGTTACATAAATGATCCAAATTTTGTGAATAAAACAGCACTACATTTGCCAGCTATGCAGTGCCTCGGTAAGCATGCGTTCCATAGATGTGTCAGACTTCTGAACTCTTTGATGAAATTGTAAACTCTTATTGGAAAGGGTGGATCTAGATGTTAATCGCACTCTACGCACCAAACAATAATCTCCTCTATTTATTGATACTGTACTAACAAACACAGTTCTAACTGCTGATCGTTAGTAAAGGCGGCTTAATATATTGCTTTACAAGAGGTAGAATTTAAAATGTTGCAATTCTAGATCTATCATTGCTTTTCAATGAAGTCCGCTCTGTTTACGATGAATGCCTTCTTGATCATTAATTTTTTTCAAGAGTATGGTATGATTTTTTTTTTAAATCTGACGCGAGTTCAGAAATATTTGGTCGATATTTTCTCCGCTCCAAGTGCTTTTCAGAATAATTTAAATTCAAACATCCTCTTCCTCATCTGTAACGGCTAGACCTTGAGCTTCTCTCCCCTTCCAATAAATATCTGAAGACAGCGTATATGTTACTTTGTAAACATGCGAGGTGAAATTCAAATAAATCATTTTTCATATACAAATGACACATATTATTAAAAGCATGTCGTAATTACAATTTTACCGTCGTGATGTGACACGACTAAAATTTATCTAAACGAGTCATACCTTTCTAACAAGTCTTAGTATTTAAATAATACACTGAATCTTATCCAGATAGGACTAGAAACTTGCATAGGTTTGCTTCATGTACGTGTTATCAGGTAGACCCAGTCTGAGCCCAAGAGTTTTCTTTCAACAACATAAAGCTGACCACCCTCAGTCAGAATATTTTGCAGCAGTCAATAAAGAAGAGAATCTAGATCTGTCTTTGCTATCTCCCAAACTGAAGTTCAGTTACATGAGGAATTTTTTCATGTCTGAGCCTTCTTACTCTTAATCAGGAATACGTTTAGCCAGTGATCTTATCCCGATAAGTCCACGCATGCAGCCATCTGTTCCACCAAGCTTTAAAATCAATACAGCCGGTCGATAAGGCTCCAACGAATCCTCCCTTCCAGTGCAATCTCCCATATTCATCCCGGGCTTCCTCTTTTTTCTTCTCTGACCATTATGTAGGAGGATCTGAACCGACTTGAGTGAGGCCATGAACACGAAATCTTCAAGCTCAAAAGCTTCTATTCACGTCCTTTTTTTATTTTTTTTATTTTCATTTATTTTTTTCATGACATGTATGACAGAAGTGGATTTACGGGTTGATGAGATGTCCAGCATCATGTCAGCGTAGGTGTCCATAATTAAGTTATGTTGTGAAACAAAGGTATAGTATTCAGTTTTGATCTTGCTTTGGAAATTTACTGTAAAAATGAATATTATTGCCTATTTCACGCACGAGCAAAATGTGAGTGGGGATTATGACAGGCCTTGTGGGATTTCTTTTTGAAAATGCATAGAATTAGGTCTGTGCATGGCCGACAATGTTCGGGACTGACGGTTAACCGGTTAATCGACTCCATGATTGTCGATCATCGATTATTATATCGGTTAAATATTTTCCTCTTTGTAATGTGTGACGTCACAACAGTTATGGTTATGGCCTTGACCTTAATCTATTGGGACCAAAAACAAGAAAGCGCCACCCACATTCAGCCTGAGTTTCGTTCACTTGACCTTTCACTGGGGACTTGGATTAAGAAAAACGTGGGGTGTGAAACTCAATATTTCACAAATCTGACCATGCAGATCGATCGGGCGTCGAATTCTAGTGCAGTTTGATACCAAATATTACCATGTAATGCTCATAAATTAAAATTTTAATTAAATCACAAACATTGACGATCACTTCACCAGTTGGCATTTTGTAACAACAACATGTCACGTGTCAAACGTTTGCAACGAGGTGGGATGGTGGGGGAGGAGGAAATTCAAGGGGGGCACCCGGCTCCTCGAAGTCTATCATTCTAATGGTTTTAACCCTAAAAGAACCACACCAAACAGCCAGAATGCAATAAAAACACAATGATATTGATTTATGTTCAAGAAATGACAGTGTAGACACAAATTGCATTATACGTATGAAACGAATTTCCTCTTACTGTTACTGCATTACAGCTATTTAAAACATAATTCACATGCAAAGCATTATAAGTAACATCTCGGCAGATCGCCCTTTTGGCACTTCTAGGGTTGAATACTGAGTAAAACTCAGCGCAAAGCTTTTTCCCTTTTTTACCCCCTTTAATATTTTTTCCCTTTTTTCCCCTTATATATATAAAAGGACGGACGGAGTTTTCCCGAGATCAATGACACCGGTGTAGCTAACTTGATGAACGCGTTAGCTTCATGGTCTATCATGACCGACAACGTAACCGATCTTCGGTCATCATAATCGATTAATCGATTATGATCCATGAGCGATATAACAGGTTATCATGACCGATCATGCACAGGCCTACATAGAATATTAGAGGTAAATTCATTATTTATTGAGAGAAGAAGAAGAAGAGAATTCTACGGCTTATGAATTTGAAAACAATCAAAATTACTGGAAAAAAAGTTCATACTTATAAGGTTAGATAGATGAACAACGTCAGAGTATCATCCACATTTCTTCTTCATCCCACTCTCGTTTTTCTCTTTGTGTTATGCCTTCATGTGTATTTGTGTCTCTTTCGTCTGTGTATACGTGCCTGTATATATACTTATATTTATATTCTGTATTTATACTCTATATATTAACAATTATTTTATACTTTTCTACATATGATACTGGTCACGATGCATTTCGTTATTGACAAAGTACATGTATTCGTATTTAATTGCATTCATATCTCTGTTATAGCCGGAGGCGAGGAGGAGCAAGAGCTGAAATGAGACTAGACTTGAACAATTGAATTTTTCCTTCATGGCTTGTATCACCACCACAAATGCAGGGCATAATTAAACCCAGCAATGACATTGGTCAGTAGCTAGAACAGTAGCTAGCTCATTAAAAAACAAACAAACTAAACACACAAAACCTTCCGCTGGAAGAGGGAATGAAATTAAGGGCAATAATGAATTTCTGGCGTACCTAGTAATTGTGTGGTGATCCTTCTCTGAGTGACTTGGCTCTCTCTCTCTCTCTCTCTCTCTCTCTCTCTCTCTCTCTCTCTCTCTCTCTCTCTCTCTGGGCACTCTCCAAAACTCTAGCAAGGCTCTCCGTTTTGGCGAAATCGAGGCCATTCGTTCAGTGCAATCACGACTGTCCCTCTAATGAAGTCATCCATGAAACAAACAAACGATGGAAAGAGTAATGCACAGGATAAAGATTGAGAGATTATCTAGCCAGCTAGGTGTCACGCAAATATCATACATTCGTGAGTGATTATGTATTGGAAAGAATCATAATATTAATTGTTATATTAAAGGGATTCATCTGCACCCAGTACAGATCATGTCATAACATTCTAATGTATTGTCCCATCGCATCGTTCAATAGGCATTTCAGAGTCCGTAGTGAAAGTGGTAGTTGTAAAAGCATTAGTAGCTTCTCTTAGCTAGCTAATTAGCTATCTACCATACCTATTCATCCATGCACCTAGATACCTACCTCTTATTGTGTCATATTTTTGTACTCACTCACAAAACAGTATAAAGACCAATGGCTGAGAACCTCCAGTCTACAATGATAAACACCCCAGTGGATTTTTTTTGTGACTGTTCATCTATTTGGCTTTTCCATCTCTGTTCTCTTCTCTCACTTTCTTGTGTGCTCTCTTTTCTGCTTAGCAAATATACATTCTACAGAATACGTGAATAACAAATTTAGATCGTTTTTCATGTTTGATTTTTCTCAATAATGTATATAATAAAACACGTTCTTTGACCATTCACAGATGCCCTTTATCTCACCACAATGAGGGTAGTCTTGATTCTTTCAGCACTGTTGTCATAGTGCCACAGATGCGGTGCAAGCTCTGAAAATTCTGCCAGTTTTCATGCCGGACTCCTTCGTATTATGTACCCCAGAGAGCTCTGGCTCCGAAATAAAATAGCTATTCTCATCCAGTAATTGGATTAACAGACCTTTCATGTCACTTGTGGCGTTCGGCTTCTGCCCTTGATGGATTCTGTCTCTGCCTCGATGCTGTGATCATCGCGTGGATGACTACTAACAAAAATTGGTTTCCTAGATCTGGGATATTGCACACCAATTTAAACTGGCATGGAAAACCTTTTTTATGGACATTATATATTTATTGTCATAGTCTACTGTTTTGGTAATTCTATTCAATACTTAAATATAAACTTGCTTATGAATTATAATTGTCTTGTCTCGATACAACAAAAGAACATCAAAGCTAAGTGAAAGGTTCTAATATTTATTGCACAACAAAAACACGCTATCAACAGATGTTTTTGCCTCGATATTGCTTACCTCTTGACTTGCCCACATTTCGAAATGAAGTGCTAGACATTTCGATCTGCACCTGCCCATTCCCACTTATACCCTCTCCATCTGGCTGTCACTTCATATAGTGCCCTGTCATAAGTTGGCGCTCCAAGGCTCTACATCTCATGTCTTCTCGTCACAATGTTATGTAAACCAAATCGTATGCTAAACTGTTTACTCCTATCACGTAACATGTCCATCTTGAATTTTGTTCTCTGTCTCATTAGCGCCCCACACATTTCATGTGCTTTTCATGTTATTTTAACATATTGATTTTTTGGGCATATTTTCATCACACACACACATACACACACATACACACACACACGAACGCACACACACACACACACACACACACAAACAACCACGTATTGCCCGACGTTTGCATTTCATTTGTTAGTCTTCTTCTCTTTCTATATAATTCTAGATAAGGAGCTTTAATTGCAACAAATGACAAGTGCGCTCAACAATTTTACGTGTATAAAAACTCCATTTGCAAAAAGACTTATTTTACACTGAGCTGAATTTGTCTTCTTATGTGAATTCGAAAAGGCTGACCTTCGTTTTGGTAGAATGATCTCGTATTCAGTGAGTGCCTCTCTTTGTGTGTCTGTGATGTTTTCTGAGTACAATGGATTAAAAAGTGTCTTTTTTTTTCTTCAGTTGAATTTCCAAGCTCTTCCTACACATATGAAAAGATGCAAAATAGTGTTATTGTCCCTGAAAATTTTGGTTCACTATATGAATATGAATGAGATAATAGAAAGCAACTTCGTATTAAAAGAATGATTGCCTGAAAGTTGAAAAAATGGCCTCCTTTCTCCCCCCCCCCTCCCCCCCCCCCCCCACACACACACTGCTCTTGGACCTAAAGCACTCATTGCAAGCTATAACAACGAATGGACTGATTTTCTCATTTCTATGGCAATTTTCTTCTGTTGGAGACTGAATGGTATTTCCCTACCTTCCCGTAATGGTTTTCCTCTTTCTCTTTCTCTCCCTAGGAGTGGAGCTTCGGTTCCGAGGAGCGGCCAGGGCTAGATGGAGAGAGATTGGCGGTGAAGGTTCCAGAAAGACAGAAGTGGAACACGAAAAAGAAGAAATTTATTTTGACGACAGATTCTGCCTCTGGGGAAAGGGTGAGATTTATTTTTCTGTTGACATTCCCTTGACAATTACAGTAACCGGAGCGTAGAAATAACACAGCCATTTTCGCCAAATACATTTTCATATTTTTATCTTGCCCATCACAATATTGATTTGCACAAAAGGAACTTTATAATTATCGTCTCGTGTTTTCATTCATAAAGGCCGCTGAATCATAAAAAGAGCTGGATTTCTTTTCTTTCAGCTAATTTTCACTCATTATAATACATCAAGAATGGTGAAACAACGTATGTGTGCTCTATTTAAATACCCATCGTGCCCAAAAATATATTTGACACAAAAGAAAAACTAATTTTCGTTTTGTTGTTGTTTTCCTAGTACAGTGAACAAATTTCTGCCCATGATACTACAACCAAATACAGAAAACGGGATAATAATGAGACTTAATAAAGAATAGTGGAATTCATAATTAGATCACTGATCCGTCCGGATAATTTTAATGCCATTGTTATTATTATTCTATCATAAAACTTGTGTTATCATTTACATATATTTTTATTCTTATATACTGACCACGCCCGATAATCCAGTTTACCCTGACAAAACTCAGCCAGGCGTGTCTATCACCTGACAACAGTTGCTGACATTAACAGACCTAAGTGATTTTTGTCGGGCATGAATTTCAGCCAACGAGAATGCGTGGGCGGAAAACATCATTACTCGGTAGTAATGTGCTTTCCCCCAGAGGTCAATGAAAAAGATTAAAAACCAAACTGATCCCAAAGACAGCATGCACACTGGCGACGTTCGGTCTTCTTCCGTTTTTTTTTTTTTCTTCCCAGTCTCGCACCTTTGTCTTTTCTAATAGAACATCTTCTCTCTGTCTTCCTCTGTCTCATTATCTAATCTCCCTTCTCTCTCCCCCCCAATACATAATTTACTCATAATCTCTTATCTGAATGATTTCTATCTTCATCATTGCTATCATTATCCGGTATCTTCAATTATAGAGTAGAAACAGCCAGAGCACCAAAACGCGATCCCACACAGCTTGAAGAAAAAGAAATGGGACGCCTCATGTTGTTAATTCTTAGTTCACGCAAGACTTGCCAGCATTGACTTGGCTGATGGTTCGTGGTTGTGTAAGGAAATAAAACCAGAGAACGTTGAAAAAATTCCCACTATGGTTATAATTATCACTTTTATCATGATAACAGAATGTGGGCATTTTGCCTGGCGCGGATCAGTATATATTATGTTAGAACCGTCATTGATTTGTGCCATGGGCGAAACTTATCAAATATTGTACGATTGCTTCATAAAATAAGCACATAATCATGATGAAATGTTAGATCAGCATGTTTCCTCAGAGTGGAAACAGTTTTGAGTTTAACAGTAAACCTGTACTTCTTATCGAACTATATACCTTCCCCCCACATATTTGACCAAAGTAAAATTTTAGCTTCACTCAGTCAAACGTTTGGATTGTTCTCTTGAGTCTGCACAGAATTGTCAGGAATTAAGTTTCAATGTAGGCCGCCTATTTGTGACAGAAAACGAAACGTTCAATAGGATACAGTGTGTCAGATGGCCAGATTATTTTGGCACACACTATTATACTCTTATGACGTTCCTTCAAAGAAGTCACAGTTATCGGTTAAAAAAGAAAATCATCTTGAACAATAATGGTAGGAAGAATGACTCACAAAGACACTCCTTTCAGTGGTGATCAGAAGGTGCCCTATTTAGCAAAGTCACTGAGCGAGAAACAAATATAATCTCAGGTTGTGTTCTAACAGCCTCCGTAGCTCTTTTCGGCACATTTGACACAGTCAAGACTGATTTTATAAACTCTTGAAAACATCTTTATGCTTCACTGGAGAGATTTTATAGCGTCATGAGAAATATGAAACCTTGCTCAGTCTGCATGAATTTTTCCATTGTGCAGTATTTCGCAAGCCTAAAAAGATCTGGCAAAGGATCTGCCCATTGACCGAGTGCTTCTGGTAATTCTTTGGTAAATCTTCTTGTGACCGGAGAACTAGAGGAGTAACTGCCGGTGCACGTGAAGTCATTTGAGCATTTCCTCTTGACAGTCTGTATGTGCTCAGGACGCCTAAGGAATGCTGCAGTGAAAAGAAAATTTGTACACGGTTCTAGTTACTTGATGAACACGTCCTGTGACAAATATCACACAAAATTAAAGAACAGGAAGAACTGATGAACAAAGAGAAAGCATTAAAAGAAGGTTAAAAGAAAAACCAACAGATAGTCTTGACCCAGCTAGGTCTGGCGAGTAAAAACTATTGGCTCCTTTTTCTATAATCCTAACAACAACAACAACAACAACAACAACAACAACAACAACAACAACAACAACAACAACAACAACAACAACA